>VZTL01054492.1:48794-77694 GCA_013400535.1 Scopus umbretta
GAGCCGGAGCCCCTCAGTTCAGAGGGCAGCGCGGGCCGGCCGCCCGGACCAAGGGGCCTGGCTGTGGGGAGCGTTCCCGGCCCTACGGGCGTGTCGGACGCGCTGTGCTCGCCGCGCGGGAGCGGCTGCGCCCCCGGCGGGCTGGGGGGGCTGGCGGGGCTCCCCGCTCCTCCGGGCCGGCCCCCGGGAGGGGCCCTGCTTGCCAGAACCCTCCTGTCCGACCTCTCTGTTGTTGCTTTCTAGCCTGCCTACCAGAATTTGAGACAGCGCGTCGACAACTTTGTTTCCAACCATTTGGCAACTCATACCTGGAGTCCTCACCTCAACAAGAACCAGCTGAGAAATAACATTCGGCAGCAGGTTCTCAAGTAAGTGGCAGCTCTGGGTTTCGCTGTTGGAGCGCGCTCGCGTGCCACGATAGGTGAAGAGGGCTCTAGGTCAATTGTAAAACGTCTGCTTCCGTCAAAGAACCTTCTGAAGAACCTTTTTCTTTCGGCGTTTAAAACGTGGTGTTATTTCAGAGAGCAGCTCGCCATCAGCATTAGTCAGAATCAGACTGCAAATACTGTTCTGGCTGATCCAAGTTGATGCAGGGCTGGAAAGCTTGTTTCTGACTTGGGATGTAGCGCCCTAGGTCAGGTCTGTCTTTACTGTGTCTTTTAAGGCAGATACTAATAAAATTACTCTTATCGTCAAGTTTTGAGCTAAGGAAAATGGAAAGGATTTGACAAACTAAGCCCTGCGGAGTGCAAAGCTAAATTCACAAAAAAAAAAAAAAAAGCTGGATGTAAATCCGGCCAGGTAGAGAAGAGGTTTTTGAGAACTGCTGTTACATCAAAATGATGTCAAGCACTTCTCTGACGTGACATTGTTTCATGAGGTTTCTTCTAGTTTTTCTTCTCAAAACTTAGTCATGAGAAACGTTAGGAAATTTCTTCCAAGTAGCGTGAGTTTGGTCACTAAATGGGGTCAAACAAGGGATTTGGGAACAAACTTATTCAGTTATGCTGGAGTGCTACCATTGATAACTTGTACTGAGGAGCTGTTTTGTTTGAGGGGAGGGGGGGCGGTTGTTGTTTGGGGGTTTTTTTAGTTCTTTTTAAAAGAGTACTGAGGACGAGAGGCAATGTATGTTCCACAAAAGATTACAAAAAGGGGTCTAGAGAGAACCCATAGATACAAAGCTCTCTACTGCCACTTATTTGGTTTTACTGATGATTAAGGGTGTTCTGTAAAGCTGCAGAACTCTGCGGTGTCACACTATTGGGCAGAAAGTAACTTAGGGTGGTGAAGACTGGTCTAGCCGTCATTTGTCCCTCATGCCTTCTATAATTCATCTGTTTTATGCCATGGGAATTGATAACATCAGGTTTCTTCTTAATTTTTTCCACAAATGTTGCTTTTACAGTTAGATAGCATTTGTAGGCATAACCAGTAATGATGTAACAACAGGCTGTTTGTTGTGTTAATTCCATGCAGTTGGATTCCTTTGTTTCTCTAGCATTTTTTTTTTCTTAGTTTGTAAGGCATAGAGAGAGCTGTTGAAATACAGGCAGCTGGCTAAATACATAGCTGCAGTGATGCTCAGAAAATGTTAATGCTTCGCTGGAGGCTCTTAAGAGTGTTTAAGTCACATCTAAATGAGCATATTTCACTAAGATGTTCTTGAAAAGTCGTTTTTCTTATTAAGTATTCGTGTAACTTTGTTCCAGGTCTGGAATGTTGGAATCTGGAATTGACAGAATTATTTCTCAGGTTGTGGACCCAAAGATCAACCACACATTCAGACCTCAGGTGGAAAAAGCTGTCCATGAATTTTTAGCCACATTGAATCACAAAGAGGAGGCAGGCCCCAGTACAGCTCCAAGTGAGGAGAAAACAGATGCTTCCATTACAGTACAAGGTATTATACCATTGCTCTGAACAGTCTATTAATAAAAAATTGTTTTTTGAGAGAGCAGAAATATTGACTAGGTTTGCTGCTAGCACAAAATTGTTAGCATCAGTATTAGCAAGCTGAGCTCCAGGCAGAATACCATAATACTTGTCTCTTGCTGTATGTATAAAGGTAGAAGGCGAGAGAGAGGTACCACCATGTCACACTGTCACTTCTGCTTGAGTTTACAGGGGATGAGTTTACTGTAGGGGAAAAAAAGTTAGTCTCAGCGTTTGGCCCTCTAAGTATTATAGGAGCAGATAAGACGCAGCTGTAAGAAGAATGATTCAAAATTTTTTTTTTTTTTAATGCATTGGTAGGTCAGAAAAAAATTATCTATGAGACAGTTACTTGTCTTAATGCAATTGCTGTGTGCAGTAAAATTTGCACGGCTAAGGTCCTCTCAGGAGCTTAATTCTGCTGTAAATTGGCCAATCTTCAGTTTGTTTATAAACACAGGACGACTTCTTTATGGTTTTCATTTTTGTTGCCTGGTATCGACTTCTGAACACTCCTGCAGGTAATCGTCCATACTTTCCCTTCCTAAGAGACTCCACAGCAGTCCATCTATTTGTAACCAGACCCTTTATTTAAATCCTAGCCCTTTTCCTGTGAGGCCCACTTCCTTTAAAGTATGTGGGTTAACAAGCCAGCTGCAGCTCTTAGTGCTACTCAACTTAACCCTTTCTCATCCATCTTCAGAGTTGCTTCTAAGAGGATGGGAAAGTGATAAGGTATTTCTGATAGTCCTATTGTTATATAATCAATATGCCGAGTCCATTTTCCATGTCGTTTATTGAGATACCAGAGGTATGAAATACAGACTCTCTGCTGCAGTATTCTATATTGTGCTTCGCCAGAGTCATCATCCTACTTGGGATGATGGTAAAGTTGAACAAGGATTGTGTTGAGAACATCCCTCCCACAGATATCCACCGCTTTCTTTAGCTGATCTCAGGAGCAGCAGTATGTCACAGAGCAAAATGAATCTCCGGTAATCAGATCATAATTGCTGCAGGAATGCAACTTCCTGGTCTTTTTTTTTTTTTTCCCTTTCTTTAAACCAAAATCTCTAAATCAGTCAAACCTTTTAGTTAATTTTACTTATCTTAAATAAAGTAATTATTCTTTTTCCTTTCACTTGCTTAACATTCTATCTGAATGGAATTACAGAAATGAAGATGAACTAAAACTATTTTTTTTCTTACCATTCAAGGTGTCTCTGCTACAGCTCCTAGTGGCAACGTAGCTAGCGATGCAATGTCCATTTTGGAAACAATAACTTCTCTTAACCAAGAAGCAAGTGCTGCCAGGGCTTCAACAGAGAATTCAAATCCCAAGAACAGTGACAAAGTTGCAAAAAGACTCTCATCTCAGCAGAGTGTGGATGGTAGCACTGATAGAGAGAGAAATGTGGAGGACTTGCCAGACAGAGAGAAAGCAATTTGTGATCCTTCTGGAGAAGGGGCTGAAACATTTGCGAAGTGTGAAGATTTAAATGAGCTTCCCTGCCAAAGTGAAGAAATAAAAAATTCAGCAAAGGATACTAATAATTTGACTTTGACAAGTAAAGATACAAGTAAAGAAATTCAACAAGAAAGTGAAGATCAAAAGAGTAAATTATTAGACAAATGTGACAAGAAACCAGACAGCAGTGAAAAAGGTGAAAGAAGAAAAGAAAAGAAGGAAAAACTAGACAAGAAGTCTGACCACTCAAAGAAAAGCGATGATGCTACAAAGTCAAAAGAAGAAAAGCAAGCCAGAGAGTCCGAACCAGTGAAACAGTTAGTTCCAGAAAAAAATAGCAATAAACATAAAACAACTGAAAGCACTAAAGAAGGTATGGAGTGGGCAATGCTCGTCCTTAAAATATGGATATGGGTAGGGGGTTCAGTGTACTCAGGAGTTGAATCAGAAGTATGTTTGGAATTTAGGTTCTCTGCTAGTTCTGGCAAATTTGTCTAGCTGGTCACAGCTAGGTCTTGGTGCATCTCCCTTAACTGAGGTACCCACACTAGGAATCAGGTGAGCTTTGATTCCTCAAGCATGTGATTGCTCATCTGCCTTACTCTGGCAAGTTCTCTCAACAATTCCAGTCTGCATTTAAAGTTTCTGGTTTTACATTAGGGTGATTTTTGTTTTGAGTAAAACAGAGTTAGCTTAATAGCATTTCATTAAGGTGTTAACAATTTTTTTTCCTGTGTCTTGTTCTTAAGATAATTTTGTTTTCAGTGGCAAAATCAATGTTTTGCTAAGAAAAGTTTCTCAGATACAGTGTGCTGCATTACAACCCTTTCTGGTTTTTTTTTTTTTTCTTTGCAAGAAAATATGTCAGTAGATTCAGATATGGATGTACTCAGTGACATCACTGTCAGCTCTGTCCATACCAGTGACCTTTCTTCCTTTGAAGAGGAGAGTGAAGAAGAGACTGTAATTTCTGACAGTACTGAAGAGGGGGAGATCACATCAGATGGTAAAATAATTAGATTGTTAAGTAGCAAGAAAGAATGTGCAATGCTTTCATTGGCTGCATCATACCATAAATTTGAGGTTTTGCAGTATGTTTCATTGTACGTACTTATTGAGAAATAATTTGAATGTGGAATGGATAGTATTTGTGCAATTACAAAAGACAATTAGGGGATATACTTTGAATATTTTTTTAATAGTTTGAGATATTCTAAACATTGTAAATCTTATTTGTACTACGGTATTTCATACGTGACAAAAACACTTAATGGGTGGATATGTCACTTCCCTATGTGTTCCCCCCCCCCCTTCTGCCATGAATTTGGTATTACATTGGAGTGATTTGTTTGTGACCCCAGGGTAGTGGTTGTAGCTGACTTTGCAGATCAGGTTCATTTTAGAGCTTTAGGATTGCAGGATTTTCCAAATGCTGCTTGGCCACAGTAGAAGGAACAGGAACGGATCTAGCTTTAAGGGTTTGGAAACACCAAATCTTTTCACTGACTGCATGACCTTTTCATGTTCTCCTTGTCTAGAGCAGAATTCAGGCTCCGATTTCTGCAGATATGTGGGTTTTGCAGTTGTTAAGACTTTACTCTTCATAATACAGAGTGCCTTAGTACCTGAATGAGTTGTCTCTAGTATGCTGTGAAGTTATCTTTTCTGCTCTAAGAATATTATTTAGAAGCACTGAATTACTTGCATATTGTCTGGCTTTGGTGTTACCGTTAAACATGACTGATTGTGTTCAGTTATGACTAAATATTTGTGAAGTGAAAACAAGCCTTAAGTATATTTCAGGGATACAAATAATTTGTGCAGTACAGAGCACAAGTGTTTTTGCTCTGTTTCTAATAATCCTGATAAAACTGAAATAGACTTATTTATTTTTACTTGAATGATACTTGCATGAGTATAAAAAACATTGTGTTTTGTGTATATATTTCAGTAAGCCTATCTGGTTTCTATGTACTCAAATATTGTACAAATGTTTTTGGTGTAGGGAAGAAGCTTAACTTAATACAGAGCAGAAATTATATTCTGAGTTCCTATGCAGTGTTAACTACTAAATACTATATGTAAAAAGGCAACGTGATTACAGGCAAGAGAGTAAGCCCAGTTGTTGTATCCCAGTTTATTCTGGGGTTTGTATCTTGCAATTTTTTGGCCAAGTACTGTGCACAAACACATGAACATACCTTTCAGATTTTCATAATCTAGTGGTATTTTGATGTTAAAGGGCTTAATTTTTTTTAACTGTTTATGTTCTTAGAATAAATAATTGTTAATACATTTTGAGTAGCTTTGCCTCCTCAAAAGTTAGGTTGAAAACACTGTCCTAATTTATTAATATATCTCTACACTTCCCCAACCTTTCTTCAGATGAAGAGGAGAAAAACAGTCAAAGTAAGACAAAGCCTCATGCTAATGAGCTGAGTGATGGGAAAGCCAAGCCTGTTCGTCATGCTTATGTTCGCAAGCCTTTCTTGTACTCCAAATACTTCAGTGATTCTGATGATGAACGAACTGTAGAACAACGCCGTCAGTCCATTGTAAGTGTGGATTTTGTTACTGCTACATTATGACGACTTAAACTTCTCAGCACAGAAATTCCACTTCTTATTTGGTGGTGGTTTGTGAGTGGGAGTCTTGTTTCTTCTCACTTCATTCTCCCCTCCCCCTTGTGTTACAACTGCTGCCCCTCCTTCAGACTTTCACCAATATTGCATGATCTGCTCCCCAGTGAAGCACTCTGCTGGTTGTAGTTTGAAGGCTTCTGGTGGTGAAAGCAAATTACACACTTTTCCATCTTCCCCCCCTCCACTCTAAAATGAACAGTCTTTGGTGTTGACAGAGGATTTACTAATTACATGCAGTGTCGTCACAGAATCACAGCAATAGGTGGATTCTTTCTCAGCCGAGTGATTTAATAGGGAGAGTAAGAAGTGCTGCACATGTGAAAAACCTGATCTTCAGTAGATTTAATGTATATAATTTTGGGTAGAAAGAGTAGCCCGTATCTACCTGCAGCCTGCCTTCAGTGGGGGTTTGTGTAGTTCGGGCTTGTGTGGACTACTGCAGGCTACTTCATTACATCATGTTTTTAGAAATGTAGTTCTTGCCGTCCATGAAATCAGTAGTCTGTAGCATGTCTGCAGCCATTCAGAATGGAGAGGTTTAAGCATGTGCACTATGTCCTGTGGAAGGACTAGCACACAGAAGAGGGAGCAGCAGTTCTTTTAGATCTTTTTCCTTTGGCTAAAAATTTTTTTGTAGTTATATATTTTATATTTATACACACACACTATGTATATATTACATCTACATGTTATGTATATAAATAAAATAAAAAAGAAGATGCAATCTTTGAGAAGGTCTCAGCCTCAGTCTGCAGTGTTAAGTGGCAGTGGAACTCAGCTAGTTTCACTTTCTGGAAGTATTAGAGGATTCTGTTAACTTTCATGTAATGATTTCTAAGGACTATTTATTTTCTAGTTTGCCTCGAGCCATAATGTTCTGTTTTCTGTGGGTTTTAGGCATACATTTGTAGTCAAAGAATACTCTTCGGTCTAATGATAAGTCAATTGTTTTCCTTGTTTTTATATCTCCAGGCCAAAGAAAAAGAAGAGAGACTTCTACGAAGACAAATTAACAGAGAGAGACTTGAAGAAAAACGTAAACAGAAGGCTGCAGAAAAAACAAAATCCCTAAAAACTGGAAATCAAAATGCTAAAGGTATGAGAAGTACAGCATTAGCCCCGCCACCCTGCTCTTGCTCACTCGCTCTCTCTGGAAAAAAACATTCAGCTTAAAATATTGGTAATAAATCTCTAGTCATTTCCCTTAAAAACCAAACATTTCAATAGTGACGTAACAGAAAAAAGTATAATGCAAATTTTTAATTAAAAAATTCCGTATCTTCACTTTTTCATATATCATTACATTGCTTAAATGCAATGAATACCTATATACACTAGTATTCTCTGCTACACATTAGTAGTTTCTGTACTGCTTTCAGTCACTTCGATAGCTGAAACAGTAATATAATGACATGCTTATGTATTTCACCATTTCTGTATTATTTTAGGAAAAAGTGGCTTGAACTTAGAAGAACCTTCATCAAGAAGTCTTGAGTTAAAAGCTACTGGTACCAGCATTAAGGATGTGCTTAAAGAACAGAAATTTTTAGAAAAAAAAGTAGCCTTGAGCAGAAAAAGAAAAAGAGATTCAAGGTATTCATGTTATTTGCTCAAAAAGAATTAAGTTTTTGAATATTCATTTTTGCAGATTGAAAAGGTTCTCTTCAACATTGCAGTTAGCCTTACGCATTTTAACAATTTCCGCTTAAAATATTCACAGAGTTGTTACTAATAAGGATGAAGCTCAGGCAGAACATCAAATTATAGCTGCTTAAATGTATTACAGCTTAGACTGCAGTAGCAGCCTTTATGTGGCTTTTCGCACACAGAATGGCAATAAAGGCATGAGAATGGAGAGCTTTTGGATGTTTGTGCATCTAATATGTCAGTCAGCTTGGCTTGGCCTTTAAATTGATGTTTTACATAGATATGTACACGTGTACATGTCTGTCTACATATGGGTGTATATGGGGCAAAACTCTTACCTGTTTTACAGGGACATCTGTAGTACTAATGTTGTCATACTAATATTCTCCACTTTAAAGCGCTGACGTCCAGAGGATACCTTTGAAGTTGGTACACATAATTTTCCAAGAGAAAATAGCTTGGACAAATTGGCCAGGCAAAAGTTGTGTGATGATGTTCTAGTTCAGTATTTTTAGCATGCATTTCTCTCTCTCCTTCAGCTTTAAAAGCAAAAAGTTTGCAAACTAATGTTAGACTGATACCAGTTTTTCTTTTTTTTTTTTTTTTATTTTAATTGTCTAAATACCTGTTTCAGGCATGCTGAAGATGGCTGCAAAAAGAAATATGAGCCATCTGAAGAAGATTCTAAAGAAATGCAAAAGACAAATGAGGTATTTGTCTCTTCAATATAAACCTTATGATCTTCCTTTTTAATTGTAATAGTACTTGCTCATATGTCTATACCAAACTGCATAATACTGCATTTGTTCTTCTGAATTAACTTTTTTTTTCTGCTAGTTCTTTCAGTTGCGTTAGTGATCTGATATTGCTGTAACAATGTTTTCTGAATTCCAGTAGCTGCTAGACTATACAGTCTATGTATTCGGTGCTGATGTGTGTTGTAGTAGAACATAAGATACAGTTTAAGCCCTATTTGTCAAGCACGTTGGGTTTTTAAAAAGAGCAAAGTATGTTTTGTGTGCAAAGACTCGAGGAGCTTGATCTATTTAAACTTCTCACTGAGAAGTTAAAGGAAAACTGAATGCAGTCCAAATGCTAAAGGAAAGAGAATCTTTATGGCGAGAGGTCTTTACCAACAACGTTATTAACAACAACAACAAAAAAAAGAAATAGTTGGAAGTTTAAATGGAAGTCTAGATTTATCTTCTGTGGGTTTTGGAATGTTGTTTGGTTTGTTTTTTGGTTGTGTGTATTTTTTTTTGTTTTTTTAAACAGCATAATGGCTGTTTAAAGTAACTTACAGAGGACTTGAAATTGTGATTGTCCATTTAAAAATCCATTTAAATCATTTTAAAAAGAAAAATCACTTTATAAAGAAAAGATACTCAAGCTCAAAGAGACTGCTTAAGGTTAACTTCTGTTTCTTTGGATTTTCCCACAATGGCAGATAGTTGAAATGAAAATGGCAAGTTTCATTTTCTTACTGACTATATTTTAGGTGAATTTTTATTAGTGTTAAGTGTATTCTCTGGTGTATTGTTTTTATGGAGAGTTTGCCCTTAACAATTCTGTTCGGTCATGTAGTAAAGGAACTGGGTAACATTTGCTTATCTATACAAAAACTTTCTTTTGTAGACTTGTGAAAAAAATTCTTCCAAAGAATTGAAGCATAATCATGGGAAAAGTGAAATCTCTAAACAGCTTAGAAGACTTTCAGAATCAGTGCATTCAACTGAGGAAAGCAAAAGTGATTCTAAAGCAGAAAAAGAACATAAAAGAAAAACCTCCACTTCTCTTCAGGCTGATGGAGCCCAGCAGGATGGTGAAACAAAGGATCCAAAAAGACAACTGGATAGAGCAGAAGTCAATACTGAAGAACTACAGAAGCAGAAATCCATGTTTAAAAATGAAAAACATCCCAAAAAAGATGGTGACACAGAAATTCAACATATGAGAAATGCTGCCAAAAAAGAAGCCAAGCCTTACAGAGATAAAAATGAAAAGGAAAGAACTGCTTTAGAAGATAAACTCTCTTTAAAGCATAAATATAAAGGAGATGGTATTCACAAATCAAGTGAAGATGTTGAGCTCCATTCATTTGAGAGAAGTTTGAAAGGAGAGGATGGTGGTCAGAAACATAATCAACAAACAAAGGTTTCCTCAGATGACAAATCTGAAAGAAAAAGTAAACACCGAAGTGAACGGAAAATATCGGTAACAGGAAAGGATGGAAAAAATACTTCGGAATCAACCTTAAAAGCTGAAGAATTGCTGCGTAAGGAAAATAAAAAGGAAAGACATCTCTCAAATGAAAAACCAAGAGCAGAATACAAGTCCAAAAGATCCCTGAGTGATTCTAGGCCACAAAAGGATTCCCTAAGTGCCTCAAAGCAACTTGCTTCTGCATCACACAGAAGAAGCGAAAGCTACTCAGAAGATAAACATGAAGTAGAATCAACTAACTCTGACTGTAATTTGAAACAAGAAGATGGTGTTCATAAAGACAGACGAAGATCTAAGAGTCTTGTAGAGGACAAGACTTTGTTAAAGTCTAAGTCAAAGAGTCATAGCAAACAACTCAAAGCATCTGAAACAGAATTACAGGAAAACTTAAAGCAAGAGACTGGTCAGAAACTAGAAAAAGATAAGAGCACAGAAGACAATGATTCAGATAAGCAACACAAATCCAAGAATGAAGACAAAGTTTTTGAGGAGAGTGGTGCTGAGTTTGAGCTAGCAAGTGGCACACAGTCAACTCAGGGATCACAAAAAGACTTTAGTCACAAAGTTAAGTTACATTCTGGAGAAAGAGGATCTGTAAAAGAAAAATACAGAGGTGATAAAGACGTGAGCAATTCCAAACTAGAAAGAAGGTTCTCTGCTGAAGGTCACAAAAGCAGAAACTTAAAGCACACCAGCAAGGAAATAAAGAAGAAGGAAGAGAGTATCAAATTGGAAGATAAAGATATTAAAGAAGTTGATAGTGGGCATGAAAAAGTATTGAGCATCACAGTGGCAATGGATAAAAAACAAAGTAAGAAGGTACCCTGTGAAAATAGAAAAGGCAGTGTATCAAACCAAGATTTACTTGGAGAAGAAAAGCAGTCAGCTGGCACAACTGAAAGCAGCCATGCTCAAGCCCCTCAAAAGTCAAGTATGAATAATGATGACTTGCATTCTGGTCATGAGGAAGAGCTGATGGAACTTGATTTGAAACAAACAAAAGTACAGGATGCATCTAATATTGAAGGAAAAAACATTCAAAACTCACTCCAAACCACAGATGCCGAGTATGCAGCAAAAGAAAAAATATCTCTCTCCCTTTCAGATAAGGAATTAAAAAACAGCTTGGCAGATCCTGAAGCTTGTGAATCGCAGTTTCTGCCTGCAGCTGAAAAAACTGTTAAACAAGAAGATATCCCTAGTAAACAAGTTGGTGCCTTAGACACTTTGTCCAAACAAGCTTCCACGGATCAAGGACCGAATAAACAAGGGGCTTATAAAATGAGTGTTGTGTATGAAACAAGTGGTAGAATCTTACTGAATGTTCCCAGTAAGGATCAAGCTTCAGAAGATAGCAGAAGACCAAAGAATTTAAAAACTGTGATAAAATCTAATTCAGATGATGTTCCTTTAGCAATTAATTCTTCCAGAGAAGATGCTGCTGATGCGAAGTCCATGGATATGGATATCTCAGATTTTACAGATTCCTTGGGCAGTATGTCTAAAGAATGCCATAATTCAGATGGGACTTCCTTATTTGAAGATACTTTCATTTTGGAGAAGGATGCAGCACAGGTTGTATGCATGGAACAACAAGATAGTGCAGTGCTGAGTTCTGTCGTGAAAGATAATGGTGGCAACACCTCTATGACAAACAGTACAGAAAAAGATAACGAGGTGCCCCAGCCTGATGAACAGGCAATGGACGACAGTACAGCTGGATTACCTAGTCAGGATGATGATGATGATGAAGCAGCAAAGTTAGAAAGCACTCAGGGAAATGAGTTGAAAATAAAAGAGGAAAACTTGATGACTGACATAATGGAAGATTGTGGAGATGTAACAACAAAAGAACTTCTCCTAAAAGGAAAAGAGAGAGAGTGCTTGAATACAGATCCTTCCACAAAGGGAAGAAGCAGCGCAATGACAGATAATGTGGAAAAGAATGAGGTGCATGATATTGATGATATGATACAATCTTCCTCTGTGTTAGTGCCTGAAAGAGTTCCAGAGGAAACAGTCAAAGGTGCTGTTATAGCCAGTGGGAAAGAAGGGAATGGTGTGGTTGGCATGGAAGATAAAAATGAAAGCAATGCAGTAGGTACCAGTGCAGGAAGTAGTAAACTTAGTTTGTTGTACAGCAGCCTACAAACAAGTTCGGCCACTGTGATAGGAACTAGCACAGAAAAGATCACTGAGAGCACTGTAATGGCCACTAGTACAGGAGAAGAAAGAGCTGAGTGTGCATCACATTCTGAAAAGGACAGTGATGCTACCACCACTTGCTCAGAAGAAGAGAGCGAGGTGACGGTAATCTGCACAAGCATAGAAGCTGATGAAGGTTTCACAACAGGCATATGGGTAAAAAGTAGTGAGGGTGGCAGTTTCATCACAGGAGCAGATATTGGTGAGTGTACAGTTGCAGCAGCTGAAGAAGGTGGTGGCAGTGTTGTCACTGAAGGATTAGCAGAAAGTGAAAGTTTCCTAACAAGTACAGAAGGAGAAGAAAATGGTGACTGTTCCGTGGTTGATGCAGAAGAAAGTGGTAAGGATTCAGTCAATGCAAGTGGAGTAGAAATTGAAGACCGTGTGAATAGTGCTGGGGCAGAAGAAAAAGATGATGCTGTGACTAGTGCAGGCTCTGAAGAAAAGCGAAAGACCTCAACTTGTGTAGATACCGGCAAATTTGAAAGTTCCGTGTCCTGCTTAGGTGAAGTGGAGAGCGATGGCGCTGTAACTAGCGCAGGGACAGAAACAGGTGAAGGGTCAACAAGTGGTGACAGTTCAGGTGAATTCAGGGGCGCTGTGAGAGCTGGCCAAGTAAAAGAGCACGAAGGTACTGTGACTTGCACAGGTGCAGAAGAAAGAGGTCATAACTTCATCATCTGCTCAGTGACTGGTACAGATGCCCAAGGAGAAGGCACTGTAACTGGTGCGTGTATTGCAATGGTCACAGACAACAGTGCCACGACTGGAACTAGTGGTGACAAATCTGAGGATACTGTAAATGGTGAAAGTGCGGTGACCAGCACAGGCATAACTCCAGAAGATGATGCTGAAATTTCAGTAGTCTGCACAGGGCTAGAAGACAGCAACGAGGGGTTTGCAGTTTGTTTAGAAGCTGAAAAATGTGGAAGCCTAATGGACAGTACAAGGGCAAAGGAGGAAGCTAATATCACTACGGTCAGTGTAGGTCTGTGTGATGATGAAGGGTTTGTGACTAGTACAGGCTCAAAAGAAGAGGATGAAGAAGGTGAGGGCATTGTGACTAGTACAGGAAGAGGAAATGAAGAAAATGAGCATGCTTCTACTTGTACAGGAATGGAAAGTGAAAATGCACTGATTTGTATAGGTGCAGAAGAAGGTGAAAGTTCTATTATCTGCATAGTCGCTGAACAAATGGAAGCTGAGTCAGGAGTGGCTGGCACAAATATCAATAAGCTCACTGTTGACAGCATGACAAGTGCAGAGAAAGAAGCTAATTGTGGCACAAACTGCAAAAATGCCAAAGGGATTGCTGAAAGCAGTGTAACCAGTGCAAGTGCTGCAGATGAGGGTGCATTGACTGCGCATATAGGAAAGCATGAAGGTACCTTGATTCCCTTGGATGCCGAGGAATGTGAGGGTCCCATGACTAGTGCTATGGCAGTGCAAGATAAGAGTCAGTCTGACTCTGAAGACAAACATGAGAATGCCATGACTTCCTTTGGCAGTAGAGAACTTGATGCCTCTATAAGTAGTGCAGTTCCAACAGAAGATGAGAATTCTCTTATTCCTGCTGACAGAGAAGAAAAAGTAAAAGGTGATATCATCTCTACCAGTACAGTGGAAGAAAGTGATGCTCCCTTACATTCAGCCATGGATGCTGAGGAAGGCCCACTCGCTATTGCAAGACCAAACGAAAGTGGGGAAAGCTCTCTGATCTTAATAGACACTGAAGACACAGAGGTGCCTATGCCCAGTACAGCTGCAGAGTTTAAAGAGTGTGTGCATACTTTTAGCAGTAAGCAGGAGAAAGATGAGTGCACTATGATTTCCACCAGTATTGTGGAAGAATTTGAGGCTCCTATGTCAAGTGCAGCTATTGAATATGATGGTCAGCTCCCCTCTGTGAAAACAGAAGAAATAAATGAGGATGCTATGGTTTCTATAGATATGGAAATATATGAGGTTCCCATGCCAAGTGAATCCAGTGCTGGAGGAGATGATAACAATGATGATGAAAGTCACCCAACAGCCAGCGGTAAGGAAGAAAAAGATGAGTGTGCTATGATTTCCACAAGTGTTGTGGAAGAACAAGTAATCCTAATGTCAGGTGAAGTCACAGAAGAGGCGATTCAACATGTGTCAGACACGGAGTCAAAAAATGAAACGGTAATGATCTCTACAAGTACAGCAGAATGTTTTGAAGCTCCTATGTCTAGTGTGGCTGTGCAAGATGAAAACAAACTTGCTGCTTCAGAAACAGAAGGAAGATACGAAGCTGCTATGATCACTACAAGCATGACAGAAGAATGTGAGATAGTCCTGATCAGTGCAGCACCACAAGCTGAAAGTCAGCTCATTGTAGCAGAAGGAGACGAAGATGCCATTATCTCTCCAAATGCATCGGAGGAATGTAAGATTGTGGAGACCACTGCCACTGTAGATGAACAGTTTGGACTAGCTGCTTTCGATGCAGATGCAAAAAGCAAAGGTTCTGTGATTTTTGTGGGAGAATGTGGAGCTCCTGTGCTGAGGGTTGCCACCAACAGTGAAGATCAACACGCTGCTTCAAGTCTAGGAGATAAGGAGGGGGAGGCAGTGATCACTCTGAGCACGATGGAAGAGTGTGATAGTCTCTTCACCTTTACAGTCATAGAAGAAAGTCAACTTGCTGCTGAGAGTACAGAAGTAAAAGACAAAAGTGAGGAAATTTTTAATACTGCTAACCAGATTGAATGCATCCTATCGACTACAGGCCCAGAAAAAAGCAGTAATTCTTTGCTTGTCATTGGTAGAGAGAACGAGACCCATGAGAGTGATGCGAGGGAAGAATCAGCAGCATCTCAGGCCGCACTAGACAGTGAAATCACAGAAACAGATGAAAATTCAGTGAACCTCATGAGTGTAGATGAAGCCCTTTGTGTGGAGATTAGTACAGAGACTGCTGTGAGTCCAAGTCCTTCCTCAGATGCAAGTGAGGATGATGAGCAAGCTGAAGATGTTTTGCATGAGGATGTTACATCAGAACTCTCTTGTATGATTTCAGAAGCAGCAGTAGAGAGTGAAACTCTAAGGAATGTAAACTACAAATTTAACTCAGACTTGCTTTTAGAAAGTGACTTTTCTGAAGTAAGGACTCCCCTGCCTAGGGCACAGGCTCTTTCCTTAGTTTCTGCAAATGAAGTGACTGTAAATACCAACCATGATGAAGTGACAATAGAAGCGGAATTAGGGGAAAAAAGTGACTTCCCTGTGTTGCATGTAGAAGAGCTATACGGCAGTGATGACAAAACGAACTTGGTCAAAATAGATGATATTGGAATTGAAGTCACTTTTCAAAAAAGTAATGCAACTTTTAATTCAGGTGAGGATTTCTTTTTTTTATTTTTTTTAAATAAATTTATAAGCTGTCATGAATAGATGCATTTTACCATGATTACAGTTCAAAATAATTTGCACTGTTCATTATACCTGATTTCTTTGTTGGTTGCAAAATAACTGTTACTAATATATTTAAGAATTGGTGACAAATATTTAAATAAGCATGTGATTCTGGGAGTATAGGAGTGACTGAACACAATTATCTGAGGTATGTTGGAAAAGAAGTAAATGTTATTTGAGTGCAAAAAAGTTATTAAAATACATTGACTTAATATTGTGAGCTAATAAATTAAGTGGTTTGCAAGGGGTAATTACCATGGAGCTACAGATGGGTTTTGTTATTATTAATGTGTTTTGAAATTCAAAAATGCTTTTATAGGAAAGAGGATTAGTTTAATTTAGACATATGTTTGACATTCTAAATAGGTAACTTCTTAGTAATTTCAAAGGTTAAGAGTAGCCATCCTTAATCATGACTGCAGATTTTCTCTGGATGCTTATTTAATGGTCATATTCAGATTCACTCTCTTATGCTGAGTTTTGTGTTGTAAATACACTTGAAATATTCATTCCTTGTGTTACAAAGGAACCAGACAGTCATCCTTAAATAAATGAGTATTTTAAGTGAGCAATGATAGCTGTCTATTTTAAGTAGGAAATTTAAGTTATGATAGTATATGACATTAAGGATATCATATTTTATTTCCAGATCTATTTTTCTGGAAGATAACATTTGAAATGAACTTGCATGGTTGCTAGTTCCTAAAATGTTCCTAATGAACATCCTGCTGTTTTCAGCCTTTGACCCTCCACAGTAGTTGAAGCACCAAGTTTATGAAAATTAATAAATTCTGTAAATGCCATAATGAAGACAAGATTATGACTTCATTAGAAATTTTGGAGAAATTAAACTGTAGAAAAACAGTAGAGAAATCTGCTTATCTTCCTTTATACCAAAGGAAGTGGAATGATGCTAATCAAGTACTACTTTTAAAACCTTTTCCTTCTCATGTCTGTCTTTTGCTATTATTTAAAAAAAAAAAAATTATAATGGAGTTTAGGTCCAGTTTCTCAAAGTTTGGCTTTATTCTCTAGTTTTACTGATATTTGGGGTGAGAAAGCTCTGCAGGTTTTGGGATCCTAGGATTTGTCAAGGAAAGATGCCGATATAGTAAACTTGAAAAACGTTACTCAGTGTTTATACAAGAGACAAGCATGAGCCATGAAAATGTAAACTGCTACACTAAGGTATTTCTGTCTTGGTGCTTTGCTCAATCCTTATTGTTCATAGATATAGCCTCTGTAAGTACCAGTGGTAATGGTAGTCTTATTCTGTGGACCGCAACCACAATTTAATCACTTCGCATGCATCATCGATAAATTATTGTGTTATAAATATTTCTTTTTGTTTAGGAAAAGCTGTATAAACAGACTTCTGAAATAGGTGTCCAGAAAGGCTGTAGAAGTCATATGAAGATGCTGTCTTCATGGCCTGTTTTTTCAGATGTTATAAGCATACAGCTGTTCCCATGGGGAATGAAATGGGTGGGGCTTTAAGATTTTCTGGAATTACATTGACACTAACAGGGAGTTACTGACCTCTCAGTATCCATTATCCAATGGAAGTTGGGTAATTTCAGTGGTTATGGTTCTAGAGCTGAGGGATTTAGATCTAATTGTCACTTAAAAAACACTATCCGTAGGATTAACTCTTACCTCTGCATTCATTAATACAGAGGTAATTTGCTGTTTGGAATTTGGACTGAAAATCTGTTGGTTTTTTTTTTTAAAGGAAAAGCAAGGAAAAAAAGTCAGAATTCATAAATCATCTCTAGTAAATCCTGATAGCCCATATTTTCCAATCCCTCTGTATTTAAGGAAAACATAGAAGTACTTGTGTTCTTGTAGATGCCAAACTGGGGAGGGGGGGTTTGAGCTGGTTTGCTGCAGACAGACTTGCTATTGTTTCTGTTGCCTCCAGGAAGGGATTAAATTAACGTGCCATGTTCATGAGGTAGTACTGAGAAGTAGCGTCCTACTGTAGCATGAGATAAATACAGCATAATGAATTACTAATTTTAACATATTTGTATTTTATTAGGCAATAATGCAGCTTTACCAAAGTTGGCAGAAGAACTAGAATTTGAAAGTAACTTGAGAACTGACGAGGTATTTATGTTATTTTGAAAATTTTGGCCATATTGTTTCTTGTGTGATTATACGTCTTGCTAGGGTTTCTTACTATACCTTCTCATTTTTGTGCAGCAAAATGGGATTTGAACTTTAAAACTTCTGAAGGGTCATCTTTCAGATTATTCAGCTGTACTTTTCTAAGCAGCTGGCATTTAAATTGTGGGCTGTCCATGTTATTCTGTGGTAGAACCAATTCCCTCCCTCAGCCGTGCTCCTTCTGTGACCATGACATCCAAGTTTTGGGTTTTTTTGGAACTGGTCATACTGTATGCATGTTGCTTGTGGTAGTACTTGTAAAATAGTCATGCATACCTTAGCTCTTACTGTTGACAATTGTTAATTTACTGCTTTGAAATAGTAAACATGCACTGCTGTTCATTTCATTGTATCACTTCTTTGCCAGTCCTCAGACTTGCCAATTCTCTATGTATTTAAGGAACACTTGCCGCTGTTCTGTACTGTGGTAACTACAGCCTGTTATCTGCTATAACAGAAGAGTAGGGCATCCTGGATAAGCCAGGGTATTGGGGCTCATGGTCACCTATAGCTTGTGTAAGACCAAAGTTGAGCCTGTCTGTGTGTCTGTGCTGTCATCCATATTAGCCAGGATTCCAGATGGGTTACTTCTTCATTCAGATGCAGGACTGGATCCGTGTGTTCATATCTAGCCAAACTCTGATAATAAGTATTTTGAGGGAGAACACCGTTCAGAGACTCCCAAGCATCTATGAAAGGGTGGATCTGCACAGGGCTACTGGCTGCAGCTCCAGGGCAGACCAGTTGAGTATTTCTCAACTGTGGTTTTGATGCCTGAGATGCACTTCAGGAAAATCCAGGTCAGATTCGGTCTGGTGGGCTTTATTGGTTGATTTGAATTCCACCTGCAAACAGCTGTACTGTTTGCCAGCATAAGATGGTCCTAGAGTCAGTATAACTGTGTTCATATGGCACTGCATCCGAATTTACAATGTCCAGATCTGACTTAAGTAGCCTTAGCTCCATAGAACATTATTGTTGTGGTTTAACCCCCATCGGCAACCAAGCACCACACAGCCGCTCGCTCNATGTGAGTTGAAAAGAGTTCACTGTACCTTGTTATGCATTGCAGATACATATTTTTCTGTATATGTGAACATTTCTAGAATATTGCTCATGTTTGGAACTCATATTACAGTAGGCGTTGCACCTTGACTTCCTGAGATTTCTTTTGAGATCTCCTTTTTTTTAAAGCAACCTCTGGTACTAGTGTTAACTCTAAGGTCAAGTTTAGGCACTGTACTGTTCAACAGTAATGTGACTTAGCTCTGCTGGTGTTCCTTATTAATATTTGTACTTCTGTCTTAAGAAAGCCTTTGAAGACTTTTATAGATCATGATAAGACAATGTTCGTTATGGCATGAGGTGGGGGAGTCAGACATACTTGTTCTGGATGTCTGCAATGTTTTTGTTCTTTTGACTTTTGTGTTTAGCCGCAACAGCCTGAAAGTCCAAGAAGTGAAGAGGGATATGTGGATCTTCCTACTAAAGAGTTTCAAAAAGGTGATTTTTTTATTTTGAAAGCAACTTACTTTTCATACTGATTTACTTACTACTTATGATGGGATGGTTGTAGATTTGGTGTATACTATGTGTAGTGGGATTGAAGCAAAGCCTGCAGAAATCTTCTTGAAGTGTTTCTAGGAGCTTATGTGGCTTTGCAATTTGTTCATGGGAAAGGAGGTCAGCTTTTTCTTCCAATATGATATGCTGAGAGAAAGGTGGAAAGCGTTTAGGATTTTTCAAAAAGTAGACTGCTGACATTCTGTTTGAAATCAATAAATGCAGAAAAATGTTTGCCCAGGAAGGGTACAGAAACTTCACTAAAGAATGGCTTTCTTCCTTATAAACTTAGAATATCCTTGTTTTGGGTGTTGTGACAGGCCTAGTGAGGGTATGATAAGAGTAAGTACTATATGACTTAAGTCATAGAGACTTTACAGAGAGTTTTGGGTTTGTGGGTTTTTTTTCCCCCTCCTTTCTTGCTCTCCAAAAGATTAAAATATTTCTGGCCATCCACTGAAATTTGAAGAGCACTTAAAAATAGGTAATCACCTAGCCAGAAATCTCAATTAGTCAACTTGAATCTATGTTCAGTAATTTCTTTTCTGTGTATTAATCTTCAGTAGAACAAAAAAGAATAAAACGCCTGTTTCCCAAAACCACATTATTTTAAAATGTGTTGCAATTGTTCGGCTTTCCTATTAAAGCAGAAACAAAACCCTGCTTTGTTCTCATCTTGATGGATTTTGTGCTCCAGATGCATTACAAAGATGTTTGCAACACTACCAGATGAGAGTTAATCCTCAGTTAATAAAGTAACAAGCAAAACTAAAGTGAATTTCAAGAGGTACCAGCGATACTCCTCAAAGTAGTGTTCAAAGAGGTTAAAGATACATTTCCTGTTATGGGAAGTTGCAGCTGAAAGCCTAAATGCTATGAAAGGACGTAGTGTTAAGCTCACTTCTAAATTTTTAGACATGCATACCAAAATAACCATTTACCAAATAGAAAACAAAAATAGGAGTAAGGTGAGATATGAGCATTGGTATAAAACTTTGGATTCCTTTTTATTCTTGGGCTAGGTCAAATTCACATACCTGCTTTAATGATGGTGTATATTCACATAAGTGATAAGAGACACACTTTGCTCACAAGAAAGAAAATATAAACCCTGAGAAAGGGCTAGAAGAATGCAGTCAGAAGAATGTGGTCTTTGGTACAGCAGATCCAAAACTTGAATCAGTTTTTCTGTACTGTGAGGTTTCTTTGAAGTGCCTGAAAAACTGTGCCATTTCACATCACTCAGTCACCAAGACAGACAGTACTTAAAATTTAACACGGGCAGATTGAACTAGCTGTGATAATCTTGTTCCATGTAAAATGTTTAACAAAAATCCATTTGTTGTGTGAATCATGTTGGATATGACACGCACTGAAGAATAATGCTTTGTAGCGCTTGTTAGAAAATGTTTTTCTTTTTCTCCCCCACCATACAATAATCTCTCTTTTTTATATATATATATATACATAGATACATATATACATATAGCTCAACGTACGTAAAAGGAAGTTGTTTAAAAGACAAATGTGTGTCCTGTCATGAGTATGAACAGCAGGCACAGTAGTTTAGTAGTCCAAGAATCCTTGGAATGTAAACAAATCATTGCTCTTTGAGTGGGTAGGATCTAGCTCTTCATCTGACACTGCTTTAAAAATTGAAAGATGTTGTGCAACTAAACAGTATAGCTGTGGAAGAATTGTTGCTAAAACATGTAGATTTAAGAAATAAGCTACAAATTATATACAATTGTATGTAGAATAGAATGGTTTTATGGGATCGTAGGTTTATGTTCTTACTGTAGTTGAAAGGAAAAATGCTTGGAATGTTTTAGCAGCTTTTTTTAAATTAAAATATTAATTCAATATATTTATGAATCAGAACCTAAGGGTTTCGTAGAACACTCGATGGAGCAGCTTCTTTATGATTCCCATTATGTGTCTATGTGAAATGGTTTTGAAAGTTTTGGAACTCTTTCAAAAGCACAGAGCTCTCATCAGCTCCCATAATTCATAATTATTTTCCACAGTTTTGTGATATGGAAGGCTAAGGCTCTACTTCTTCAGAGTTAGAGTACAGTATAGTCTAACAATTGGACAATTTCCTTATGTGCACTGTATCAGCTACAGGTCTCACTAGTACAATTATGCAAACTTTAGTTCTCTATGTTATAGCATAGTTTTCGTTGTGTTTTACTTCATCCCGTGATCCAGCATCTAGGGTTGTCACGGATAAAATTTGATTCATTCAAATGCTAGAACTATACTCAAAAATGTCAAAGTTACCATGTATTTCAAAGATGACAGCCCCATGATTGCCTGTATTTTAGCCATAAAATGATTCTCAGTTATCCTGTGCTTTAGAAATCCATATTCTTTATTTTTTTGTTGTTGTTGTTCAAATATTATTAAAGAGAAGATTGGATGCCTCTTATTTCCAACATTGAAAGTAAGTTTTATATAGTTTCAGGTACTCTGGAATCCTTTCAGAGAGGTGAAGTAGAGGATACTATGATACTTCACTGTTGCTTGGTTTTTCTGATTATTTTTGTAATTATTTTTTTACTAGATTTGCTGCAGAGGAATGTTGCTTTAGAAAGAGAAACTTTTCATGTAAGTTCTTGGGTTTTAAATTTACTGTCTAGGTCTGTGCTGCTTTTTTTCTTACTTGCAATTGCTTCTATTTATATTAAACATTCTATAAAGAAAAATACTATTTTTGTATATTCAGAGTCTATGTATATTGAGACCTACTGTGTAGGTTGATGTCTAATTATTCTTTCAAATTTGCCAGTAAATAAATTTTTTTCTATTATTGTTCCACAGTTTATGACTATTTCAAGACTGTTGTTAACTGGCAGAAGGGAAGCTTGATTGTCCCTCTTGAGAATAGAGAACAAAAATAGGAATTATTCTTGGAGCTTTTAATCAGGACTATAAACCTGTTGTTTTAATGCAATCTACTGTGATTTCACAAGAATTTAGAGCTTATAAGCATAAAAGGAATGACTGGAACAGTTGCAAATGTCAAGTGTTTCTTATGGAGCAGAAACGAAGACATTTAACAGAGGTGCCGAGCTAAAAACGTGTTTGTGGTTTCTTAAACTTAGAATCATAGAATGCTTTGGATTGGAAGGAACCTTTAGAGGCCACCTAGCCCAACCCCCGTGCAGTGAGCAGGGGCGTCTTTAATTAGATCAGGTTGCTCACAGCCCCATCCAACCTGACCTTGAATGCTTCCAGGGATGGGGCCTCCACTACCTCTCTGGGCAACCGGTTCCAGTGTTTCACCACCTTCATCATAAAAAAATTTCTTCCTTAAACTTGAGTAGTAAATTTATTTATTACTGTATTGTAATGCTGGTTGGCCACTTTTCTGGTGTTAGCGAGGTACTTCTGTTTCTGCATGTAGGAGAGTGTCCATTTAAATTCTGTGTGAGTTGCCATGATAAACTGCTTTAAAAGCACATAGTAGGGTGCTTAAGGAAAAAAAGTCTCAGTTTTAGTTAAAAATATCATTAGAAATTCTGAAAACACTGCGAGTCAGAAGTTCTTTCATCATGCTGTCCTATAGTACTTTCATCGTGGTGTCCTATAGTAGTAACATTACTTGAGCTCTAGGAATAAATTGTTTTTGTAATACTGCTACTTTCCATTTTAATGCATGTTGTACTTGAAAGTAGCAGGTGGTTAAAAAAAAAAAAGAAGGAAAAAAAAAAAACTTTTTCCCTTCTGTGTTTATAAACTTTATGGAAAAAAAGGTAAGGAGTTATCTTTCTTTGTGGTTTATGTGTAGGTGGAAAACTTGGATACCCAGATAACTGAAGAACATAGATCTAGAGGAATACAATGTAAATCTTCAGGAACAATGGATAAAGAAAAATGTAAGTGATGCAGAACTGCACGAATTTGCGTAAAGCTTTTCTGCTGCAAAACAAAATTCTGCTGCAATTAGTCCATAAAATGATATTTTGGAGGAAAGAATGGAGTATGGGGAATTCCAAACTCCGAAGCTATTGTTCATCCCAAAACAACTTTTAATATTGCACCTACTATATTGGATTAAAATATGGTAACAAATTTAATAATGCATGGAAGAGTGTTATGGTAGCTTTTTCAATCATAAAAATTAACAAACTTTTTTTAGTCTTTAAAATCATTACTAATTTTATTCTTTTTAAATAAAACACAGGGAAGGAATACAAAGCTGAGGAAAGCTTATCATTAGAGGAAAATCTAACCATTCAATAGACTTTGTGAGGCTTGATGCTTCCTTCTGTTAGATTGGAAAACTCAGTTTTAGTGTAATGTTTTACCCATCTAGAAGCCAAAAATGAGAAGGAAGTCAGTCCACTGAACGGCATCAACATTTCTAAGTTTAAGTTAGATAACGTTAACTTGGAAATGAGTTAGATGGTTTGTTGACGTAATGATTGTGAGACTATGTAATACCTATTCAAGCTCTGCCCTCAACTGCTTTTGTCTTTTCAGCATCAGAACTGAAAAATAATAGGATAATTCATAGAACCATTAAGGTTGGAAAAGACCTCTGAGATCATCTAGTCCAACCATCCACCCAAAACCACCATGTCCACTAGAGCATAGAGTGCCACATCTGCATGTTTTTTGAACACCTCCAGGGATGGGGACTCCACCANTAATAATTAACGATGTCATTTTTTTATAACAGTTTTTATTCTGCTTATGAGAATTTTGGTTTGATGAAGTGAGTAATTAGAAGCCATGCTGTATTCATTATAGTGTCCCACATAGCATTAACTGCTTTCTCTGTCTCTGGATGAGTTGAAGTTAAGGTTGATGTTTTATTTTTTGATGTGGTACCTGTCAAATTTCAATTTTGAGCTTATCTTTAAAAACAAACCCCACCCGTAACATACAAGAAACATGGAATTTTTTTTTTGTAATTCTTTTGTCTTCCCGGTTTACCATAACTTTCTGTTGATATTTTTGTAGGTAAGATGCTGCCTTTCAGAATCTTTTGAATTGCACTAATGATGAGCTGATATAAAAGTGGCATCAAAATCTGACATATGCAGGAGACACTCTTTTAACACTTGAACTGTTGCTTGTTTTTGCAGGCAACCAGCTGATTTCTCAGGATGTGAGAAAAGATGATGAACAAAGTCCGTGTTCCAGAATGAAATCCGATAACATCACGGTATTTTCAAGAACACTTTTTTAATGTTCTGCAATTGTAATGTAAATAAGATGGAAGTCTAAGGGGTTTTTTTTAATCTCTGTAGCAGTTTATTTTGGGAGGTATTTGCATTATTAACTGTAAACTATTTCTGCATTGTCTCGAATACAAAATTATAGAATGATACTCACTTTTCAAGGGGGAGACAAAAAAAAAAAAAGGCAGGGGTCTATGTTATTGTGCACCTCAATCCCTTTGAGGTGTGGTGGACCAATTTGCACAATAGTTAGGAGCTTGGGATCACATGGAGCGTTGCTGGATCCCAGCTGTCCAGTCAGTTCAGCATCTTTGTGGTCGTACTGATCTGAGATCTGCGAGAGGGTACTGGACTTTATCCAAGTTCTGGATTTGCGCTTATACTTTCTAAGTCAAAACAGGAATTTAGGACAAAATAGATGTTCCTTTTAAGAGTACATGCAGAATATTTGTGACTATCTCACCCATTGATTTTGATGAAGTTTTTCAGCATCAAAGTTTTTAAGAGGCATTACAAAATCTTGATGAATAAAATAACTACTTGTGTATTTGGGTGTGGGTTTTGGTTTGGTTGTTTGGTTTTGGTTTTTTTCGTATAAGTAACTGACAATAATCTTTAATTTGCAGTAAGATGCTCTTTTCTTTGTTGTTTCAAAATAATGTAGGAAGCTGTTTCAAGTGATACAGAAGAAGTATCCAAAGAAATTGATGTAGAGCATACACCACCTAAAAGTGCTATGGAAGAAAAAGGTAATGAAACAGCTTGTTCTGGTCAATTTAGTGAACCCATACTGAATGCTAATTTCTTTTAATTTGAATTATTTTGAGAGAAATTAGGAACTTGATCCCAGAATGATCCCAGAAACTTTGATCCCAGCAAATATGTGCATATATTCTGTAGTTGCTGTCTGTTCCATTACTGCTGTCAAATAATGCATTAATCCTAGTTCCTCTAACGGTGAGAGCAGATTGGATGCTTCTGCTGCACTACTGCCCATCCACTCCATTATTGCTTCAGTATGTACCTTGGGTAGGAAAGCTAATTGCAAATAAACAGGTAGATGGGGAAATAGCATGATCAGGGTATGTGACAAGAAGAACTTCTCCTGACTCTGACTACAAATAAGAGGTGTCCTTCCATGGTGGGGGGGGAAACCAACCCCAAAAAAACCCATGACATAGTCACCATCAAAATCAGTCCTGTTTGTTTCTGTAGAGAAACCATCCAGGAAGGAGCATGCAAGTTGCACTGTCATAGTTGATTTATTAATTGCATTAAAATAAATAATAAAAGGTGGTGGGTCCACAGTGTTAATACTGGCTTTGATGTGACTTCAGTCTGTCGTGTGAACAGAGTATCTTCTGTAACATTAGTTTGATATATTAATAGTTGTGGCTCTGAAGTGAGCATGTTGACAAGTCTGAAACTGTGCTGCAATGGGATTGTATACTCAGCTTCCTGTTTCATGGAATGTGGGAGAAAATTGAATAGTGGCTTGTATTTATCATACCATTTTACATTGGATCACTCCTGAGCTTTTGTTTTCACCTGAAATTAGAAGACCTGTCTAACTCATCTAGTGTTGGAGAAGCATTCTGGCAGACCAATATATTGTTGCTACAAGGCAAATAGTGTTAATTTCTGATGAGTGTTTTTTAGGGAATTTTGGGCTACAGAATAAAATGATACTTTCAGTGCAGGGCTTGTGGCTCGTACCTTTCTCTAATAAAACAAAGGTGTACAGTTTCTCTCTTCTTGGGTTGTTTTTTTTGTATGTGTGAAGATGAATTTGCCATCGATCAGGAAATGTCTGAAAGGGAAAGGCATGGTCTAGAATCAAATGAAAATTCTCCAGAGGTGAGTGGTCTTATTCGTGTTAACTAACTGAGATAATGCACGTTCACACTGAAAATAAGTACTTTGTCTTTGAATTTGTTGACAGCAATATTAAAACTTTAACTTCACCAACACTGAAGTAGCTGTAAAAATTTGTTTGGTACTGTAAAGTACCAAAGACTCATGAGCGCTCTGTCACAAAGTATAAACTCACAGACCATAAGACATCAGTGCCTGATTATTGAAGTAGAAGTAACTCGCTTCATGCATTTAATAGTACTTACAAATTGTATTGTATAGAAACCATGTTTTCTGAAAATCTTGTAATTGAGATGTGGTCAGTTTAGTCACTAGCAAATATGACTTGGCTTCACAAAAATATTATTACTCAACAATTTTAAAACTCTTTGTGTTACCTTAGGCATATACTTGTGCTGTTCTACAATGGTCTGAACCCTAGAGGTTAAATTTCTTGCTGGCCCCTAGAAGTGGACACAGTTCTCATAAAGACATTGAGTTTTGTTATTTGCTTTTTTTTGCCTCTAATTTGGAAGTGAAAGACAATGTAAAGAATAAATTATGTTTGTTCACTCAAGGCTTGAGTCACTAAGATCCATTGTGAGGAGAGACATTGTTAGAATTTAGTAAATGCTGAATGAGGCACTTAACCTTCTTTCCTCGTAAATAGGAGAAAGTCTATTATTGGGGATATTGTGATCCAAGATTGGGGTTCTTTGTGATCCAAACATCTGACCATATTCGTTACTTAGTTGTCTTTCAAAGCTTAAATTTCAAAGTAAGGGGCCTTTTTTTTTTTTTTTTAACTAAAGGCCCTGTTCACATAGAGAACATCACCAGTCTGTATATTGGGATAACCAGGATATTGACTGTTTACTAGCACTTGCTCAACTGTTATAAGATGTAGCCTGTGCTATGTGGCATTGGGAAAAGGGGCTTTACAAGATAAAAAGTTTGGAGTTTTGGTAAGACTGAAAAGATGTGGTGGGATACATAGGGGTAAGCCAGCTGCATTTGTGAGACCAAGTGATAGAGTTGCTGGGGGGCAAGGGGGCAGAAGGCACTGTATTCTCAGGCATGCTTCATGCCTGAGGCCAGTGACAGAGAATTTTGTATAATTGGGAGTTGTCTTTGTTTCTTTTCAGCTATATCAATGGATTTCATAACAGTGTCTCTTCCTATGAAACCTGCCTCCTCTGTATTTTTAAACTGATGAGCACTACTGCTGCTATCACATTATGAAGTTAGCAGAACTCTTTGCATTACATTGCCCAAATGCTAAATGTCAATTGCAGTAACGAAAATATTTTTGTCCTTTACTTTTAATAGGAAAATCAGCCTGTAATAGTGAAACGGAAAAGGGGAAGGCCTCGTAAATATCCTCTTGAAGCTGTACAGCCTGGTGGTAAGTAGTTCATAATATCTGTGTGGAAAACCAAGGAAAATAGAGACATTCAAGTTCTGAATTCATATTTCTTCCCTCAGGTGGGGAGTCAAAAGCTGATATGAGCACTGGGAATGTAAGTGGCTTTATTTTGTTTGGGTGCATTTAAACACAGTAATTCAAGAGCCATTTATCTGTTTAACAGTTAACGGTATTTCAGAAACATCTTATGGAAAACTTGATAATTGAGTTCAGTCAAAGCAAACAAAAACTATTAATTGTATCTCCTAATATAACTGAACTTTGTAAGCAAAATATACTATTAAGTCAGAACACAGCAAATAACCAAATAGGATCAAACTTAGTACAACATACTTAATACAAATCTAAGTGTTACACTGACTAGCAATATACTTGTGTGCACACAATCAAAATTTCACCCTACATAATGTCTTTTACTTTGTGCTAAGACTAATTTTGGCCTGAAGATGAAGGGTGACTTTATTTCAAAAACTTGAGATTTTTTTTTTTCCCTCTACTGAACGTATCGTAACAATAGCTCATCGTAACTCTTAATATCTGTAAAATAAAGTATTGTGTAATGCAGTTGTATTATCTATATTACAATGTGTAGAGTTCATTCAGAAGATAGACACATGCTGGTTAGTAACTTAAGAGCTCATGAAACAGACCCCTGTCTTTGAAAGCTCAGCAATATCTTAATTTCTTAACCCCTGTGAAGTACCTTCACTGCTAAGAAGGTATTTTGTTGGGAGTGTTTCTACAATCCAGTTGTTTTACAGCACAGGCTAGTAGTGGATCAGGCATATTTGTGGAGTAGAACTAGTTGGATTTATTCTGGTGGAAGGCTCTTCTTGGGAATTCTTGTATGTCAAAATCAATGTTATTGCACAGAAAAGAGGTGATTTTAAAAACAAAGTTGTATTGAAACTCATGTTTTCTGCCTGCTTGCCTGGTGATGCACCAGCTGGCATGGGTGTCAGAAGTCTTGGGAATTTACGTAGGCTATAGACAGCAGGAGTTCTTGTCCCTGCTTGTTCTGTCTCTGCAGCATTTCAGGCAGCCCTTTGAGTCCTGTCCCTTCTACCAGTCTGGTGGAGTTTTGTTTCAGAATTCCTAATCTTTCCTAATTGATTTTTTTTTTTTCCAATATTAA
>VZTL01054493.1:0-25725 GCA_013400535.1 Scopus umbretta
CTTTTCCAACCTAAAGGATTCTGCGATTCAAACAAACAAAAGTAATCAGAACCTGGTTAACTCGTTAGTCAACAGGGTTGTTTTAAAGAGTAAAGAAGAGGTAAGGAGAGAGCAGAGCAGTGTTAACTTTCACCACTCTTTTATTGTGGTTGTGTTACATAAAAGACCCAAAAGCTCTTGCTTTGGGGGGAGAAGCTCCTGGTAGATGCCTGTGAACAAAGGAACTGGCTGGGGAGTCCATGAATCTCTCTGAGTATGAACTCTGCAGTCAGGACGGTTCCCAAGCCTTGGGAGGGCAGGGCCTCTCATCCACGTGCAGAGGGCATGGCACCGCGGGTCAGGTCGATGTCCTTCACAGCTGCAACGCAGGAGCTTGCTTGTGTGCTCGTCATAGGGGACAGGAGGTTATGCTGATGCCTCTGCCTTGTGTTCGTCTCTTGTCCCTTCTGATAGTTTCTATAGAGACCGGTGAAGAGTTAAAGGTGAAAAATGAAGCTGGTTATCTTGTATCAACAACTATAAACTGTTAGTTGGGGCTATTCGGAGATAAACACAAAGAGCTCCCAGGATTAGTCGAGAGTGCTTGCTTCAGTCTGATCATTTCTGCTTGCTGCCATCAGGCAGGAGTGCTTTCTGGGTCTGCCAGCATTCAGCTGCTTGCCTGCCTTTCGCGGGATGGGGGGTGATTTTTTTTCTGGGTCTCTAATGTTTCTCTGTGCAGTTGCGCTGCTGAACTCCAGGGTTACGGAGTTTTGCAGGAGCAGCCGAGTGCTGAGGCTGGCTCATTGGCAGGCACCGCAGGCTGTCTTGCTGCTGGAATGTGTTGCCAACAGAAGGCATGTGTTCTCCAAGAGCAGTGTTCAGCAGTCTACACCGAGACCCAAGAGCAAGTGGAGCTGTATCTGCTCTCCTCCGGCTGAGGCAGGGAAATGAGAGCTGCCGTAATATCGGACCATTGGTCTTGTTTTATTTCCAGCAGTACCAGATGCTTCATAGGAAGAGGTAGAGGGCGAATTACTTGTTTTCTGTAACAAAGGTGAACAAAATATTATTTCTAAATCCTTTGGACCCTTTCTTTGTGGAGGTCTCTTGATACAGTCTTTCAGATCAGACATAGACACTTGCTGTTGGCTATAGGCAGGAGGGAGGCCGACCCTGCGTTGTTTCCAGCGTGACGCTGCTGATCATGAATGTGTCGTGTATCTGCCTTGTTCCTTCCATTCTCGACCCGCAGAGCTTCCAGCAGCCTGCTGTGTTTTATCCCACACCTTTCACTCTTGCCATGGCCAGGAGATAAGTGATACAGAAATGCTGAAGCACGTGACAGGGTCAGACCAGAATTCAGGGGGGCTCAAACTAGATGACAGCTGTGAATTTTGCTTTCCTTAATGTGTTTGAGGAAACCACGTGAGCAGGCACTCTGAGAGGAGTTAACGACTATGGGTTCTGAGCATGATATATCTTAGGCCCTAATTCAAAGCTGCTGATGCTTTCATTTGAAGGTGTGAATGCTTGGGACCTTTGAGAGCAAGCTGTGCGTGTTTTCAGACCATGAGGGGAACCAGCAGTATTTTCACAGTGTTTTGGGGTGCAGGGCTTTATAAAGACATCTTTTACTGCTCTTTGATGCTCCTTCTTCCCCATGTTTGGGGGTAGGGAGGCAGCCATAGCCGTGAAGACTGGTGGTGGAACCATCGTTTGGCTCTGGCTTTGCACCCTCTCGCATGTAGTGTGAAAGTCTGATTCCTGTGAGGTCAGTGAAACCCTTTGGCTCTTCAGGCCTGGAAAAAATTCGAGAGAGTAAGACCAGAAAGCCTGGGCTGCCTAGTGCTTTGCCAAGACGTGACAGTGTAAAATACTACCCTCTTCATTAGCAATGCAGGGGTTTGTGCAAGTACCTCTTGAAGGTTGACTGCAGAGAGCGGGAGGCTGTTTCAGGTGGACATTTTGGGTTTTGATTGCATTTTCTCACAATCTGAATTTTCTAATAATTTTTCCTTCCCTCTCCAGACTCCTTTTGTGGTGGTTTTTTTTTTTTTTAAGTTATTTTTCAGTCACACAGTAGAAGACTGTGTTGGACCGAATTTTTTATCGATTAGTTCCATGGGTGATATCCCCAGAGGAACCGTGCAGTCTGTGAAACGCTGCAGCCCAGCGCCGAGACGGTGCTCGGGGAAGGTGCTCGGGGAAGGTGCTCTTGCGCAACCAGGCCAACAGCCGCTCTCTGGCCGCGCCAGCCCTTCTGGGGCTGCGGGAGTGAGCAGGGACTGATCTGTGCCTCAGCTGGCAGAGAAACATGGAGTGTTTAGGGACAGGCTCCGCTGAAACTGGAGGCGATCTGGCTGTAGAGAGATCCGAGCGTGGCTGTCTCTATTAAACGTTTTTGCAAACAGTTTGCTGTGTCCTTGCCTGCCCGTGTGAGGGGCTGGAGCTGTTTGTCTGAGCCCACCCTACGGCGGTGGGACAGTGCCTTCTCCAGTTGCCATTTTAAACAGCGAGTGGCCGTGGTAGTGGGTGCAGTGGCTTTTACTGCTTTTCCAGGAGCGTTTATCCTTCCCTTAGGTTAGGGAGAGCTTCTTCAACCTTTATTTTATATAACCTATACTTGTAAAGGCTTTTCTTCTGCAGAGCTTTCTTTAATCTCCCAATTTAACTACATGCCTTGCCCAGGAGATTTTCAAACAATGAAAGACAGTTCAGTTTAGCACTTGGCCTGCCTCCTCCTCCTCGGGCAGCCCTTACAGGCTTGGTGTGAGTTGCCTGAGCGCAGAGGTAGGAGGGACGTCAGAAACAGAGTCAGTGGGAGTTGCACAGCCCTCCATTTGCAGAAGGGCAGTGGGGAAAGAGGGTCAGGCCATTTGCTCAGCTCTCGGAGCAAAACTCACCCTGGAATTCTTGTTTTGTGCTTATCTCACAAACTCCACCCCACAGAGGAAGTAACTCCATGTTGGGTTTTCTTTCTCTTGGGCAGGAAAACAAATATTTTACAGTAGATAGCACTGAGTCTTTGCAGAGTACTGATCCCATAACGAATGCGGAAAATCTGAGTTCAGGCTGATGTGTTTTTCCTCTCTAGGGCAGGGATCCCCCCCGTTATACAGTGAATCTGCAAACACAGGGCATTGCCTCTGAGCTGTGCACCCCACAAGTGTTGCTTCACCCTGTCCTTCCAGGTCATCTCCCAAGGCAGGAATGGAAGAGCTAAGAGCATGGAGGGAGGCAGGGAAGCAGAGAGGAGGGACAGAGAAAGCGGGGGGCTGCCCGGGGAGGAGGGCAGTGTGGCGGGGGCTGGCTGCTGGGGCAGAGGGAGGCTGAAACCGGGAGAAAGCGGGGCAAGGACTGCAGTGCTTGGATGGTCGGGAGCTGTGCTTGGAGGGGAGGTTACTGCTTTTCCGCTGATGATCAGACCTCACTGAAAGCCTTAATGGTTTTAAAATGATTTTCCCTACCGCCCTGCCCACATCTCCTGGCTGCTGCCTCTCCCAAGGACCCTGTCGTGCCATTGCTGCCCAGGTGCTGCTCTGCTGAAACATCTCCCTGCTCCCCTTCTCCCCTCCTGTCCCGTGTTTGCAGTGGCTGTAGTCTCCTCCACCTTGTGAGCCATCTGTATTATTGCCTCTGCGCTTCTGCCCCCTCATCTCGCTGGTAGCTCCTCATTCTACTGATGCTGTCTTCAGTACCATAAACTCTTTGCAGTCTAGCTGGCAGGGATAGTAAAGCAGGTACAGCCCACTTGTTCTTGTATACACAGACCGTTACTTTGCAAATGCCTCTTGGTTACAGCTCAACTTCTTTGAACTCTTCTAAACAGTTTTTATTCTGCGGGATTAGACTCTTCTCTGCAGACCATTTTGGAGGCTGATAAAATGACAGATCTCTGACTTTAAAATTAACTTTCTCTTTCTCAGTCATCTGTTCTTTCCAGCAGAGAGAAGCCAGTCAGGGGAACTTCCCTAGAAACTGTTTTCACTGTGTTCCTTCCAAGTTACTTGCACTCTTTAATGTCACAGAAAGACCAAACCCAGTTGCCATCTCTCAGCAAAGTCCATCATCTGTCCAGATACCCTGAAATGTCCGGGTGAATGACTGTAGGACCAGGCTGTGCCGAGTCTGCAGGGCTGGTGCAGGCTCCTTCCCCATCAGTGAGCAGGGTCCTGTTTTCCAGTGGAGGGATGGAGGCTCTGCCTGTGCTGCCTGCTGGTGTGGGCAGGTTCAGCTGGCTCCACTGGGGTTAGCGAGGCCGTTCTGCCTGCCCAGTGCCACCCCGGCTGCTACATGCGCTGCTTTGCAAGTGTTTTTGGAGGTCTTCCTGATCCTGATCTGATGAAGTGGCTGCCTGTGGTTCCCACCAGTGTGGGGGTGTACGTCGAGTGCTCCTGGTACTGTCGGCAGGTTGATAATCCTCCCAGATGGGGAGAATTGTGTTGATGGCTTATCTTAAAAAATAGACTCTTCTCCTTTTCTTTCACAGTGCCTTGCACACAGGGGTGCCCTCTGCCTCCCACAGGGTGACCAACAGCTATGTCCAGGGGACCTTAGACATTCCCCTTCTCACCAAAACCATGGGCCAATGCCTGGATGAGACCGTTGAGCGGTTTCCTGACCGTGATGCCTTGGTCTTCTGCCGAGATGGGGTTCGGAAGACGTTTGCTCAGCTCAAAGAGGAGGTGAGTGCCTGTTTCACCCCTTGGAGAGCCCAGGCAGGTGGATAGCAGCAGCCGCAGCAGGCGTAATGGAGAAACAGAAAAATTATTTCATCGCTCAGCTCAGGAGTGAGGTTTGTCATATGCAGATCTTCACCCTGGTCCTAAACAGAGGCTGATGGCACCTTCCCAGCACACACCCGACGGGTGTGTGCTGCCTTTGTCCTCCTTAGAGTCTCGAGATCAAAGGGAGAAGGCAGCCTAGTAAAATGCTTGCTGAATATCTCAGAATGAACTTTCACACTTAAATATTATCACCCCTATCTGATGGTGTTTTTCGCAACTGGAGTAGGCTCCAGCTCTTGTATTAGTCACTCTGCTCCGACTGTCAGAGGTTCTGAGCGTGTAGAGGTTTCTAGTCCAAGTGCAAAGGCAACTGAGCAAAGTCAAGGACGACTTGGTCTCAATATCATATGCAAAAACCTGTGTGGGTGTATCTATACGTGTGTATGTATGTGTGCATATTGCATACAAATACATGTTTATATGTATTCTGAATGGAGGGGCAATATTTCAAGGCTAACAACCTGGAAAGTTTCTATGAAATGTATGGTATGATCTTGGATAGGAAGAATTGTCTGGGGGTTTTTTTGGGTTTACTAGTGTTTTGGTTACATCCATTCAGATAAACAAGATTAGCTATCTTCACCCTAATTTTAAAAAGTAGGCTGTAATTCAGAACTAAATCAGAGAATAGCTATTCCTGAAATTCTTATGTCCTACAAGGTAGATTTCATAAATTCATCTGAGAACATAACAAAGCTCTACAAACTTTCCTGAATACCTCAGGATATTTATACATACACCTGCACACCTGAAACATGCTTACCATCTTGCAAAATAAAGTAGTCATGTTAATATAGTGGCTGAATGCAAGTCTGGAGTGGGAACCCAGAATGGTCAAAAATCATTTGATACAGTTTTCCTCACTTGAGTCCTTTTAGAAGTAAGTGATATACCAGAACAGAGGCAGATTCAACGGGCCCAGCATATGGGTAAGGCTTAGTCCTCAGTTGAGTTGATGAGACACTAAATAGTCTTTGGGCAAGAATTAATGTGCAACTATTTGTATCTAACTGCCTATTTTTGTTTCCTTCCTGCTTTGTTGTATTGTTCCATGCTTGTTATTTTTATGCTTTCGGTCAACCTGCTATGCAGGGGCCGGTCTGTGCTTTGTGACTCAGAAGATGCTGCCGCTGCAGCAGTAGGCTGATGGACTGCAGCAGAGGTACGTTCTGTCCGATTCCAGCTGTGAAGATGATGCTTTTTGCTCAGAAAGCAGTGCTTGGATACAGATAATCCCCACTGTATCCTGTGTGTGATCCTCAGGCTCTTGTCTTCTATTTTACAGGTGGACCAGGCGGCAGCTGGGCTTCTGGCTCTTGGCCTGAAGAAGGGAGACCGGCTGGGAATGTGGGGTCCCAATAAATACGAGTGGGTTCTCATGCAGTTTGCAACTGCCCAGGCAGGAATCATCCTGGTAAGGAGTTCGCTGTGTCTGGGATTTTAGCAGTCTGTTGGGAAAGGAAATGGAGACAAAGAAGCAATAGGAGATACTGAAGAGTAAAGTTTGTTTTCTTTTTTTTTTTTTTTTCCCATTCTCTTACCCAGCATGTTGGCTATAACTGAGTCCAGTATTTAAACAAGGTCTGTGCAGCCCTCTGCATCTTTGTCCTCCTTTATGTAGGAAAGCAGACTGCGGAGGAAGGAGCAGCAAGAAATGGACTTTTTTGAACTAGCTTGCAGCAGCCGATGGTAGATGGAGACATGCTTTTGCCTATAGGACCATTTTTATGTAACATGCTGCTGTCCTAAAGTTACCAGCTATTTAGATCCTTCCTAAATAGGACCTGTATTGCTTCATGGTGCAAATGCTCACTTAAAAATGTAGTCCAAGTTGCATATCCCCCAAAGCCAATTTTCATTTGAGAGTATGACCTGGCACATTCATCAAAAAGTGTCTTATTTAGACAGTGCACGCTAGTAAGGACTGCACTGTACCTTCTGGTCCATTTTCTTCATTATAGTTCATCCTGGTGTCTGCTAAGACACAGTAACAGGGTGGATGAGCATGGCTCAGTATGAACCTGATGTGAACTCAACTCCAGTGGCCAATACTGCTTCTGTGGAGAGTTGGACAGGAGAAAGCTGGTATTTTCATGGTTGTCTGTTAAGAAACCTGACTTGCCTTTGAGTTCTGAGTCTTCAGTTCAGTGAACTGAATGTCTGCCTGGGAGTCAGGAGGTCTGGTTTTGGTTCCTGAAACTCTGTTGTGACTATCTGACCTCACATAAATCTCTTTTCAGATTGTTTTCTTTCGTGAAAATACAGGATTCAGCTAATCTTTCTGGTGAATGTGAAATCCCTGTAGTGGTGAGCTCCGAGTTCTGTGTGTTGGAGGGGAGGAGAGGCTTTGAGTGTGGCTTGTCCCTGGGAGAACTTTTCTGTTGGAATATGTGTTAGGGGAGAGGATTTTCAAGGCAAGGGTAACTCTGATCAGCCTTCTTGTTTCTCCCTCTTAAGGTATCTGTGAATCCAGCCTACCAGGCCCTTGAGCTGGAATTTGTCATCAGGAAGGTTTGTATGGCACTTGCTGGTAATGCTAATTGATTCATTATGAGATCACATACAAGCAGCCGTCTGTTAAAGGAGATAGTGGGGACACAGTGCACATGAGCTTCTGTTTAAGCACTTGGGGATGCTGGGGAGACCTGACCAGAGAGCAAGGCTGGTGGTGGCCGTGTAGAGGGAACACCACCATGCAGTGACCAAGGGGATGAAGCTGCAGTTAAGTGGTCTCGTTTATTGCTGTACCCTTTGGCTGCCACCCTGTATGTTTGATGGAGACTTCTACATCGTTCTCATCCCTCTCTCTCTCTAACAACCATGTACTGCCAATATTACACCAATAATAACCATACCTGCCAGCAGTCCTTTACTAGGGAATGAGGAAAACAAGGCAAGACTAAATATCTGACCCAGGGACTGTTCTACCCAAGGAGATGGCAGCCAGGACAGCAGAGACTATGTTAGCAGCAGAGTGTGGCTGCAATCTCTAGAGGCAACATCTGTCTTAAATCAGTTCTAACTTTCCCACACTCATGCTCCAGGGAAGGAGAGCATCACGCAGCTGTCCTGCCTGACTTGGCGCCATCCTGCCTGCCTACCACTACCAAAAATCACCATCTGGGATTTTAACCTTGGAAGTAGAAAGGAGGAAGGCTCAGAAAGGACCAGCCTACTTGGTAGCTTGTTTTCTACGTCCCAGATGTGTCCTAGGCCTTGCTGGCCTTGAGTTTAACCTGAATTAAGTCCTAGGTATTGCCACTGCTCAACATCTTTCTGCTGTCTGATTATGGCTGTCTCAGCTACCCTCATATATCTGCCTGGGTTTGAGTTTGTAATGTGCAGAGCACCGATCAGTTTAAGCTTTTCTGGCTCCTTAGCTCAAGTAATGAGGAATCCAGGCTACTAAACATTTGATGACTAGAAATGAATCTTAGGATTAAAAAGCTAACTTGCTCATCTGTGGTTTGTTCAGCTTTAAATCAAAGGCTGCTATTAGAAGAGCTGGAATCATATCTGGGTCTTTCCCAGCACCATCCAAGTTCTGGCTTTACTGAGAAAGAAGTGGATAATTTCTAGCATCAAAGAGAGACTTTTCTCTTGCATCACTAACTCTGTAATTCATTTGCTGGGCTGCAATTTGAGTTCCCATTTCATCCTTCATTTAATCCCTAATCACTTAATTATGGTTGTCTCACTGGTGTCACTCTTGTTTTCACACATTTGGATTGAACACAGTGCTGTGGTGAAGCACATCTCTTCTAGTGTGGATGTCCTCCTGCTTCTCTCACCCTGTGGAAATGTAAACAGCAATACTTTCCTTTTTTGCTAGTGAGACGTGGCTTTTGTTCTCCATTCCATTTCTGTGTGTTAGATTCTGCTCTGTTTTTTCTCCTCCAGTGTAAATCTGGAGTGTTGATGGGGTAATAGTAGACTTTAGGGCTTTGTCTGTTGGATCCTGTCAGCCTGTGCAGTCCCTTTCTTGCTCCATCAGGTTCCCTCCCTTTGGTATATATAGAAATACATACTGAATAACCATTCCTCTGATTCCTGCTGTATTTCCAAGGCTTTGTAAAAGCAAACAGATGTCAGTGCTTATATGACAGGTCCTTTGAAGAAGGGTCTGCTGCCATTTGGGTTAAGACCAAGTGGGAGGTGCCCAACTAGAGACCCTTATCTCATAGAGCATCTGCCCTGCAAGCGTTTCTCTTCCTGTGGCATCTGTTTTGCAAAACTAATTCAACCAGAGTACTAGTTTGAAGGAACTAATAGTAAAAAGTTACAAAGGCTCAAAACATCCCAGAACAGACTGAGTCCCCTGGGTTCTGGGCAGACTTCCAGAAAATAGAGCAAATGTTTGTCTTCCCTTCTGACAAACCCCAGAGGGTACTTACAAATAATGTATTGGCATAGCCTTGGTCTCCTTATTTCATGGTCCTTGGGAAAATAATGAAAGCAGCCGAGTAAATAATTTATGTAAATAGTTTATTTGACAAGAATGCGTTTTTTTGGAAGATGAAAGTAGTTTGCAAATCTGGGTCAAACTCAGCAAATCTTGTCTGCTGAAATAGAAATTCTTGGAGTAATTAAAGCTCTTTGTTTCAGGATTATGTAAATGTAAAGGTTGAATGAAAAGTGTTTTAATTTTCCGAAATAGCTTACGGTTTAAAAAGAGGTGGAAAAAATCTTAGGAAACAGAAGACCTTAAAAAAAAAAAAAATCAAAAACACAACAAAACCTTGGCTTGACCTTTAGGTTTCCTTATTTTTCCAAAGTTCCTCAAAAATCCTCATTTCAGATACACTCAATTGATTTTAATTTTATTTTGGGCGTGGGCTTTTTGTTACCATTGGGACTCCTAATCTGAAAAATCAGTTGTTTGCCTTGTGCTCGCAATGAGGGGTGTTGATCCTGGGAGAAGAGGGAACCTCAGGCTCCAGCTCTGTTCTCTTGCCCAGCAAAAAGCAACCAGCCTGTCCTGAACGGAACGCTGGGGAGGAGCGAAGCACCGGCTGCACGCAGGGATCCGGGCTTGGGGTGCTGGGCGTGCAGTAGCAGCACCCTGCCCTGCACCTGCGGGGTTTCATGAGTGCAGAGCTGCAAGGGCTGGGTTTGCATTTGCCCGTAGTGAATCTGCCTGCTGGAGGCATGTCCCCAGCCCTGGGAGCGTGGCTGCTGCACCCGCACTGCGCAAAGACCTATGTCGTGCTCTTCAGTGAATCTTTAAAGTGCTGCGCACCACGGCTCTTACTAGGAAGGTGTTAAAAATCTCTGGGTTTAATCTGGAGAGAGCTCGTTGTGTCATGTGCTTACGGAAACAAGCCATGGAGAAAATCCCAGTGGCTAGTGCTTGCTGTGTGGGGTCAGAGGGCTGTGCTCATTCCTGTGTCGATGGTGACTGGTCTTTATTATGTCCTGAACATCAACCCTATGTGACTTCTCATGAGTTTCTGTCTCCATTCACAGGTTGGCTGTAAGGCACTGGTGTTTCCCACTCAATTTAAAACACAGAAATATTATGATATTCTAAAGCAGTCATGTCCTGAGCTAGAAAAATCCAGTCCAGGGGGAATAAAGAGCAAAAGGTGAGTTAGGAACATCTAGTGTCTTTGCACTGACCTCACAGCTGTGTCCTGCCTTGTGTCCTCTCAGCTGTTCAACACAGGCTTTAGCAGAAGAAGGACCTGCACAGGGTCTCATCTGAAGAGAATGGGTTAGGCTATCCTGGAGGTTTGCCCTGACCAGTGCACGCCTATATCCAGGCAGTTATTGCCTGATGGTATTTTTCTTTCTACCAGGCTACCTGACTTATCCGTTGTCATCACAGTGGACTCCAAGCTGCCTGGCACCTTCCACATGGATGAAGTGATGCAGGCTGGGGACAGCAGCCATATGAAGCAGTTAAGAGCCGTGCAGCGGACCCTCTCCTGCAGTGACCCCATCAACATCCAGTTCACTTCAGTAGGTGCTTCTGCCTGCTCCATGCCTCGTGGTTGGGTTCCTTGCTGGGGACACAGGGAAAGATGAGTGCGATGCTGAGCATCCTGTTTCTTTTGCCTTCTGTCCTCTGAAACAAAGCCCTGGTTCCATCTTCTGCTGTAGGATGGAGGAAATGTTCTAGCATTTCCCTTTGCTGCTTCCACTCTTGCTGCTCAGCCCTTTCTGAAGGGCTGATGGACATGAGAGGGTGTCATGTGAATTCTGTCCAGGTGAAGTTGGATGATTTTTTTGTTTGGTTTGGGATTAAGATGCTGTTAAAGAAGAAAATAAAGTGTCCCAGGTCTAAATGGAGAATGAAGTGCAAGATCACCCCAGAATCTGCCTGGGAAGTCATCCCTGAGAGCACATGTAGCTCATCCTTGGAAAAGGTGGCATCATTGTGTAATGCCCTGTGTCTTTCAGGGGACAACGGGAAGCCCCAAAGGAGCGACCCTCTCTCACAGGAACATTGTGAATAATGCCAATCTGATCGGTTTGAGGCTGGGGATCACAGAGCAGGTGGGTCTTGGTGGGAACGCAGTTTGGGGTGGTCTCACTGCCACAGAGAGACTGCATGCGTGGAGAGCATTGGTGCTTGCTCAGCAGAAGGGTGGGATGTTTTGCTGCAGATGACGTCGAGGGATACTCCTGCGTAATATTTTTCATTCCAGTGGAGTTTCATTGATGTCTCAGTTTAGTTCCATGTGAAGGTTTTTTTTGGGGGAAAAAAAAAAGACCTTTTTGTGGGGGAAAATTTCTGAAATTAATCACTTTTCATTTTGGTGAATACTCATTTCAAATAATTATGAGACTCTGAATGATAGCTTTGAATTCTGTTGAATGAGGGTTTAATTTGTTTTACATTTCATGTCGTGTATGCAGTCTCGTAACTCTTATCAGGATATGACCTTTCTATTTGTAGTTTCTTTTAAAAAATTGTTGAAGGTGAATATTTTCTTTTGAAGTTCTGAAGTAGTTATTTCTAACACAAAAGCTTTGATCAAGAAAAAAAATGGGTTGTTTCAATCAGTCTTCAGAGCCTTTGGTGGTTTTAAAAACAAAATAAAATTAATAGCATGTGCCAAGTCCTGCATATTTCATGGCTGTCATAGCACTACCACTCTTCTCTTCTGGCACATCATAAAATAATGTGTAAGCAATACCAGACCAAAAAGTCCAGCAAAGACAAGACATTGCAAAATTACAGATGAAATTTTGCCATTAAAAGCTTCCCAAACTGATTTTTATTAAAGGCAGGAAGCATCAGCGTTGTTTCCACCTAACAGGAACACAGATGAATGTCAGATTTCCAGCAAGTTTTCAGTGAAACGGGGAAAACTTCTCTGTTCAGATCTTTGCTCTTCAGCAATGAGATGGGCTAGCTGCCGACTGGAAGATCTCCTCTCCTCACTGTTGTCTTTGGCTTGATCCCAGGACTATCGCATTGGCCTCCCCACACCCCTCTATCATTGCCTGGCGTCGGTAGGAGGCTGCATGGTGATGGCTCTGCACGGGTCCTCCTGCATCTTCTCATCGCCGAGCTTCGAGGGGAAGGCTGCTCTGGAGGCAGTCTCTCGAGAGAAGTGAGAGTTCGTTTGTCTCGCCACAGAGGAGTTCGCTGCCTTGTGGCCATGCTTTCTTCCCTCGTCTCACCTGCCAGGCCGCTGCTCGCTTTCCCTTCCCACAATGGGAGAGGCAGGTTTGCTGGGGCACATACTTGCACAGGCACTTCAGGAGCCTAAATCCTGCCTTTTCAGCTGTGCTTGGGAGTTTGTCATGCTTTTCCCAAAAATAAGGGAACCTTCAGGTCACTGTAGGGCTTTGGCTGGAAACCATAGTGTCTTGGCTTGCTATGGCTAGTGGTGGGGTTTTTTTGGTTTTTTTGGGTTTGTTTTTTTTTTTTTTACACCTAACCACCTGCCCTCCTTCTCCAAGTCCAGCTCTGTTGCAGAGACAGTTGCGTTTCCAGCTTGTTAAGCAAAAGAGCTATCACTGAGTCTGCATAATACATGTATATATATGTTTTTATATATTTTTATACATATGTATGTCTGTGTGCACGGATGAGGAGCATGTCTGCTGTGCCTTCCTCCATGCTGCTGCTCCGTGGCCCTGCACGCGATGGGACGGGATGGGGTGCTGAGCTGGGGCTGCCCCTCGTTCCAGCTCTGCAGCTTTACCTTTTCTCTCCCCTTCCCGAAGATGCTCCTTTCTACAAGGCACACCAACCATGTTTATAGACATGCTCTCCCAGCCAGACTTTGACTCCTATGACCTGTCAACTCTCCGGGGAGGTAAGTCTGACAGCTCAAATGAAAAGATCCAAGAAACTGGATATTACTCGTTCCCTGCTGGTAGGCTGTATTAAGCTTTGCGAGCAAATCGCTCTTCTGGAGGGAAGAGTTTAGTTGCACGAGCCTTGTGTTTCACTGTTAATTTGATACTACGTTTCCTTTCCTCAGGGTTTCCTTCAAGAATTATACATTTTTAGTATTTCTTTCATTTTAAAACAGACTGGGAAAGGACCTTTCTGTTTTATCTGCTAGATCAGGGACCTGGGAAGCCTGGTTTTGCTCGACTCTCGTCTCACCAGCCACCACCATGTGGCAGCAGATGCTTTGTGAGCTTTAGGCTGGTGCAGTCCCTGTGATTTCTCTGACGGAAAGTTTCCTGCCTGTTTTCTGAAGTCGTTCATCTAAATACTGGAGAGGGTGTGATCATGTGTGCTGGAGCTTTCGCTCTTGTCGCAGACAGCCTCGGAAATAGCTCAGCCAAAATGGGTAGACCAGCAGCCCTTTTGAGGCAATAACAGCATGGATAAAAGATGGTGCTGGAGCATAAAGAAACATTTAAGCAGATTACCTAATCATCTCTGCTATGTGAAAAATGATCCTGTCTCATCTTGTTCCTCATCAAAGCCTATATATTACCCTGCTCTTTTGCTCTGCCATCCTAGGACAGAACAGGTGAAAATGTGGTCTGCCCTCTCCCAAAAGGACTGCTCTGTGCAAGGCAGAAGGAAAGGTTTTTTGTTTTATGGTGGTGATGATTGATGGGCGTGTTTGTCCTGCTAAAAATCTGTGCTTCTTTCTGCTCTGAATCTTTCCTTTTTGGGAACTGCAGCTTGGACTAGGTTTGTGCTATAGAGTTTATTTTCCTAACGAGTGAACTCTGCCAACCCTTAATTCATTCAGGCAAGCTGGCCTTGCTGCAGCCTTTGCTTCTAGAATAACTAGGACCTGTATCCATAAAAATAGAAGGTGTTTTGACAGGAACCGGTGTATCCCAAAGGTCTTGCCAGCGTTTAAATCTGAGAGTGCAGAACCTTCTGAGGGACCACTCCTGGGAATAAATAGATGGTTTCCAAGATGGTGATATTTTTATCTTTCTTCCAGGAATCATTGCAGGTTCTCCTGTTCCCCCTGAGATCATGAAGACGATTATCACCAGGATGCACATGCCGGAAATTGTGGTGAGTTATGGTTGCTGTGACTAGAGCTACAAGCGGTGTTCATCATGGTGAGACCCTGAGTTTGGGCGTCTCTTGCACCACAACGGTACTCGGTGGTGCCAGAGCTGCTGGGATCAGGTTTAATTGGACTGCGGGCATGAGGCCAGGCAGAGAAATGAACTGCACCTGCAGAGGGGCTGGGAGGAAGAAAGGGGATTCTGCCTGGTTGCTGGCGGGGTGTCTGTGGAGGAGGCTTTGTAAGAAGAGAAGACATTGCATTCAGTATTGTAAACTGAGCTTCTGCTGGTGCATTTCAAAACTTTTATAAACCCTTCTGTTGTACACGCTGCAAGGATGAATGATTATGGAAGAGGCGTTGCTGGTTTGTATCGGTGTGAGTGGGTGCATGTGTTCATCCTGCTGTGGAGCTGTCGGTTTCTTTCACCATCCTCGATTGCATGCAGATGTAAAACCTCGTTGCATGCTACGCGTTTGAACGTGGGAACGGCGCCATCCACGCAGGCAGCACCAGGCATCGCGTTGCCAGAAGGGCGGTGTGTGTCAGACCACGCGTGCTGCTGCTCCATTGCATGTCCCTGCGCCCTTGGCCTGTGCGAGAGCATCCGCGTGTCCTGCATGTGGAGGGGGACAGGCCGCCAGCAAATGGGTCGGTGGCACTCCAGATGACACGTTTCGTAGGCAGATCCTGCCATCTGCATGTGTATGCCTGTGGGTGAATGGCTGAGCCAAAAAAGGACTATTTTGTTTTACTTTAAAGGAAAAAACTTCAGAGCCATGCTGCTTGCAAATGCTGAGGAAGCAGACTGTTGTGATGGATAAACACGCGGGGCTGGGAGTCAGATTAGGCATGTTATTGTTGGCAGACCAGGACTGCGCCAGCACCAGGGTTTTACAGGGATGACTGTGTGCTCTGCCGCGGATCAGGGGAGTCCAGGGCATCTGTCCTGGAGCCATCTCAGAGGCGGCTAGGGTTTTTTCCTGGATGTGATGCTCTTAACACTGAGCTGAAAACACCAGGGGCAGCCCTGGTGCCGTTGCCCGGACTCTGTCAGGTGACAGCTACCTATTTTTATAGTAGGCTTGAGTTTGGCCTCACAAAATATTTTCAGACATTACTGTAAGTGCCCAGGACTCATTAGGTGTCACATGTTCCTGCTTTGTAGAAAGAGAAATAATAAAACCCTCCCAAACAGTTGCTCTGCCCATAGGGTAAAGAGGATTAAGTCTATATTTGTACCACTGGTCTCATGTTACTTCTGATCCCCCAGGCCTCAGACAGACACAGGGAGACTTGTTGAATTCATCTTTGCAGCAAGAGCTTTATACAGAAGATGTACATAAGAAAATATATAATTTGATTTCTATATAGGAGACGGAGGCGTTTTCACCCTCTTAAAGGTCATTTACACTCAGTTACAGAGGAATAAATATACATATATTTATATAACTCTTTAGGATTAAAAAACACAGTTAAATTGCAACTGTGGTATTGTAATAGCCGTGACAATAAACCACAGTCATCCTGGTGTCCTGCTAGATCCTCTGGAGTATGGACAGAGGGAAGAGGAGGGGTACCCAAGCCAGGCTGTGGTGCACACCTTCTCCTCTCGGACATACGTGCATCTTGGTAGACCCCACAGAGTGGGAGGGAATGCGGTCTTCAGATAGCTCCAGTTTTGGGGTTTCCCAGTACTGCTTCACTTAAAGGATTTCTGGCTGACCTAGAGAGATTGCTGCCTTTTGGCATGAAAGGGCAGCTCAGTCTCAGGGCCACCGGTTCTTGGACATTGCTTCACCTATCCCCCTCAGCCCTGGCCTGCAGGGATCCCCTCCGTGGGAAGGCAGAGGAGTCACTTTGCATGGGTTGAGACCAATTTTCCTGATCAAGCAGCTGGGGGAGGGACACTTCCTACCTTCCCACTTGCTTCCACTCCACTGGAAGGGGAGAGACAGCGACCAACTGGTTGATCAGGGACGTGGGTTATATTGCCTCTGGGAAAGATGACTGTGTTTTACCGGCAGGATCTAGGTTAGCTTGTCTTAGTATGGTCATGCATAGTTTAGTTTTTAAAAATGCCTCTTTTAAAATATATAGATGTCGGAAAAGATTGAAAAGGTGGATTCCATCCTGCGATCAGCAGAGAAGCGGGGATTCGGAGGAGGCTGGAGGTGTTTGGGTATATCAGAAATGTTTCCTGACAGGTAGGAGAAGCTTAAGGAAGGACTCAGAATTCAGTAGTTTTCTGATGGTTGAAGTGACCGGTCACCAGGACAGGCCGTACCGGGGCTTGCTAGGCGGGGGGAAAAAGAGAGAAGACCACATGTTTAAGGGGATTTTTCAAGCAGATCAGTAAACTTCTAGCATTTGTCTGTTTATTTTTACAGTGACTGAATGAAGCCCATACTTGAAAGCGAAGAGTTAGGAGTCAAGGAGCCATTATGAGTTCCCACAGTAGAGGAGATGGGTTAGTCCTGTCTCTGACCTCTTCTGTTGACTCTCTCTGTGACTTTTGAGTATCTTACCCAAAGCGTTGATGGTCAGTGAGCACTTCCTTCACAGAGGAAGAAACCCAAGAGTGAAATTTTCAAGAGTAGTGAATTATTTTGGTCCCTCTGAAAATCCAGGGCAGGTACATTTTTAGAAACTGCTAAGCAACTTTTCATCTGAAATGTGCTCAGTGAGCCAAGTCACTGGTCATTTCTGAAATACAGACCCCATAGTTGACATCTGAGAAAGCTGCCAGCCTCAGGAGGTACTTGATGAAGTAAGAGGTACTTCATATTCCTTAAAATCATGCTTATCACACTGGAGTGGGTTTGTGTGCCTGCATTTTGGTACTGACACCTGAAGGTACCAAGCTTTGTCTTCTGCAAGACCGGAATAAATAGTTTTCTATTTCATTAATGTTTGTGAACCTGTTTGAGAGAGCTGGATGGAAGGTTTTTATAGAAAAACCAGGTATTATTGTCATGGTTTTCTTAGTCTCATCATGGAGGAGTGAACTGGAGTTGAGTTCAGGCGGGGAGAGAAGAAGGTTAAGAAGGGCCAGACCTGTAAATAAAATGCATTTAAGTATTCGTGGTTTAGAAAACTGAAGTTTTTCCATCCTTAGAGTGGAACTTTACCCGCCTTATATGGAACAACTGGTATTTCCAACTCTAATCCATAAAACCTCTGGCACTGCAAGAGGAATAACCACTTTAGGAAGGCGCAGAGCAGCTGGCGTCATCCCTGATATTTTGGTCATAAATTTACTTTCTCCATCCTGTTATGCATATCCTTAGTGAATGGGGGACCAAATGGCCGTAGCTGGGCTTCGGGCTTCTGCCTCGTCCTTTCTGTTATGAAAGGGCACAGTGACAACCCTTGTTCATACAGTGCAGTGCAAGGTCACGGCACTTAACAAATGAGCAAAGGTTCCTTCCCCAAGAGCTTACAAACTTGCAGGCTCATCCAAAGTCCTTTGGAATCCATACAAGCTCCAGACCTATTCCTGGGATGGAGAAGAGTAAAATGCTTGGGACGGAGTGATGACAGCTGTGGCTTTTTTGCTACTCTGTGCGCTGAATTTAATACTCTTGCTAGTTTCCAGTTGTGGAAGGTGTTTGTGTGACAGGTTTTCACAGTTGGTGTTTGGGTTTGGTAGATGTCAGCAAGCTCTTTGCTCAAGCGAAAGTCAGCCCTGTCTCTGAATCACCTTCTGGCTCAGAACACTTTATTCAAAGAATATTTGCTGTCTCGACCCTTCCTTTTCTGGGACACTCATTTGAAGGCATCAGCCCTTGTTTTTAAATACTTGAGTGTCTTGGAGGGGAATTGTAGTTGCTGAAAGGCAGGTGCTGGACCGAGAACTGCTCCTTATGCAAGACATCTATTTTCACATTGGCCGGGCAGCCTCGGGCCAGATTTTCCAGCAATGTCCTGCTCTGGATTTCAAACCAGACTCGGAGGACCTTCACTAGGACAAAAGGCCCAATCGGTTAGAAAAGTAAATGCCTGCTCAGGGTAAGAATGGGCTAAAGCCACCCTTGTTTTGGCACTTAATTACATGTTTCACCCTTACTTGCTGCCCCTTTAGCCCTGTGTTTGTTTTACAGGGTTGACTCCATCCCTGATGCTTCAGGCAGATTGCTCTGGGAGACCATGGAGCCCAGTATTGCCAGGAAATGGAGCAGCTCTGAGCGGAGGCATCAGTGGGTGAACAGATGAGCTGTTTTGAGCCAAACCCTAGTGCCATTGAAGTCAGAGACAGAAGTCCCCGTACCTTTGGTGGCGTTAAGGTTTGCTGTAGGTCAGACTAAAAGCTACTGATAGGAAGTGACTTTATGAACCGTCTTACGTGTTTAATGGCGGCTTCCCTTCTTGGACCTTTTGGTGGGGAGCTTGCAGGTGCGGAGCGCTGGGGTGTCTCTGATGGACTGCCCCCGGTACTGCGCGGGTGTAGAGCAGGTCTCCTCGGTGCGGGTGCGATTGCCCTTCAGCCACCTGGGACACGGGGAGAAAGAAGACCAGGAGTTTACAAGAGGTACAGACCATCATGGACAACACTCATACCATGAACGGAGAGGGCAGGCTGGGAGAAAGCTGCTGAGTATGCGTGCAGCTTTCAGCAGCCTCCGCTTGCCTGGTGCAGCCGGGGGGGACCTCCCTCGGGGGACCCCCAAGGAGACCCGAGGGAATGCAGGGAGGGAAGGGGCACATGGTGCCATACTTGCGCAGATGTGCTAGCTGGCAGTTGCAGTGCCAGGCATTTCGGGAGAGCGTCAGCGTCTCCATTTTGTCAAAGGGGAAGTTGCGGGGCAGCTGGGTGAGCCGGTTGTTCTCCAGGTGAGCGGTCTTCAGCACGGTCACACCAGCGAATGCGTTGTCTGCAAACTAAAGCACAAAGGTTTCTGGTGAGGAACACTGAGTTAAGGAAGGGGACTTCAAGCCTGAGTGCCTCTGTTCAAGACTTCTAGTGGCATGAGCATGGAAAGAGCAAGAGAAGGAGCAGTGGAGGGAGGTCCTGGCTTGCTGGAAGCTCTGGACACCTAGGAGAGGCATCAGGCTGGTGGGCTCATGGGTGATGGAGTCTCCTGCATGAAGAAAGCTACGTCCCAAGTCCATGCAGGATTGTATTTACAGCCACATCCCTAAATAAAGTGAAGTCTGGCAGCTCTCTATTTTTGATCCATACTTCTCCATTCTAAATGAAGATATTTTCTGGGTGTATTCCTTTCCAAGGCTGGAAATCCTCCCAGTGCCTGTTGCTTTGCCTGTCCTGGAATGGCTGAAGGAGGGAGTGTTTGTGGCGTCTGAAGGGGCTGTAGACTTTGGCAGTGCCCGGGGGCTCCAAGTGGAAAGTTACACTTGGCATCTGAGCGGTGTAGAAATAGAGGCAAGTTTCCAGCACCTCAACCTCCTCCGTTTTTTCTCATTTCCAGTGGGTTGTTTGCAAGGGATGCTGCAAGATTTGTCTTTTCTCAATTAACGGGCAGTCTTTAAGGGAGACCCTCTGTTAAAAAAGCTGCCAAAGAGAGGAGGGCGGCTGTAAAGCCAGCTCTGCAGCCCTCTTCTCTCTTCCCTGAGGCCTTTTCCCTGGCTTTTCTCTGCCCATGGTTACTCAGGTTGGAAAATTTCTTCTTGAAAGCAAACCCCTCAAGGCAAGCTTCCTTGGCAGTGATGAATTGGAGAGGGGGTCGTTGACAAAGCACAAAGCTCCTCTTGGCTGTGACAGACCATTCCTCCCCCTTCTCAAAGCAGGGGAAAGCCTTCTCAAAAGGCTGGAGAGGAGGTCTAAGTCGAGCTGGGTCTACCAGACACCCCCCAGTCAAGGACCTGTGCTGCCATTTCTGGCAAGAAGCTCGCATTCAGATGGGACCATCAGGATGTGTTCAAGCTTTCTAAGCTAAAAAACTTGACAGAAGAAAGGCACTATTTTAAGCTCTGAACTTTTGTCATCTTCCAAATTAAGCAATGTTGGATAGGAATAGAGCTTAGTTAAGAGACTCCCAGAGTACTGTAGCTGTTGGACAGTCAGCTGTGCTGGCCTCTACAGTCCAAAACGAAGCAGACTTTGCTAGGTTTTACTGTGCTGATAGTGGAGCTGCTCAGATTGATTCTGGCATGCGTGCAGCAGGGCGGTAGCCTGGCCACGTTCTGGTTTGGACAGTGGTGTACTGTCTCAGCTGCTCATTCCTCTCCCAGCCCCATGAGAAGAATTCACATCTGCTGGTAACAGCTGCTGCACTGCCTGCCAGAGCATGCGTTTGTAAAGAAGTTGGTGATTTTCCTCTTATTTAGATGGAGGATTGCTGCTGTAATTTATTTTGCAATAAATACATAGAGAGGGGCATACGTAAAGCTTCCAGGATCTGCATTGCCTGGTTTCTTGTTGATGTTCGTGGTGGGTCCTGGCCCATTCAACGAATCCCTGCAGGTGACTGGTGAGGGTCCATGATGCTGGTAGGGAAGGGAAGCTCTGTGCTGGAGCTGCAGAGCAGCCTGAGGGCTCTCCTCGTTCTGTTCAAGTGCAATATAAGCTGGGATAGCTTTGTGTGGAAGGGTTTTGCACTCAATCAGCTTGAAAAATCTTGCAGCTATGCAGGAAACAGCTAAGGATGGTATTTTTGTGAAAGAGAAAGAGCTGCAGTCAAGACGCCAGTAGCATTTAAAGTATTTGGTAGTGATTTCCTAGGTCGCAAGGCCTCTGTGATTAGATGTCTCCTAGCAGTGCAAAGTTCACGTGTGGGCCATTTGGCCTTTGAGGATTTGAAGAGGAAACTCTGATCTGGAATGGGAGCTTTGTTTTCCTGAAAAAGAACGCAAGCCCTAAAGCTGTAGAAGCCACCCCTGTTAGTGCTGATCTTGTAAACTGGTGTGTTACTGGGCTGTTGGGCAGGAAAGGAGACATCTGGCTGCAGAAAAGCCTTTAAAGGTTCTGTCTGCAGGTGGTCACTGAGAAGAAGAAAGTCTTTTTGCTGGCTAGAATTGTGAACCCTTGTGTTTTGGCCAATCCAAGAACACTGAATTTCCTGGAGCACCCCAGCTTTATGGGTTAGTCTAATTTCTTCAGTGTATAACTTGGGACTCTGATGTCTCTACAGCTGGTACAACATTTAAGCTGTAATTTTTGACTTGCGTGTGATGAAAGTGCCTTAAAACTGAGTCTACAGAAGTGCTGTGACAGCATGTCTAAGATCTGGCCTAGAGAGGTCAGTAGATTGTTTTCAAGTGTTGAATTTGCTTACTCCCATTCTGGAGAGGTTAGCGCTGAAAGCGGACAAGGGCTTAAGTACTGACCGAGTGCTACTGAACTGTTTTAGGTAGTGTTGTTCTCCACCTGGGCAAGCTGTAATTCCAGTTTTTGAGCATTTTGGGATGCTGCATCTCCCTGAAAACTCTGGTGTGCTCTATTCCTGGTAGCTTTCAGGTAATCTGCTCATCCTGTGAGGCCCTCTGAGTTGCTTTCTGTGGCTAAGAAATTCTCTTTTTCATCACATCTTCCTGCACGTGGTGGGTGTTGCTTTGCCATGAAGTCCTAGCCTGCCTTACCTGGATGCCCTTTGACTTTGGGCTTCCTGGCAAAGCATCATCCCAGGGAGAACTGTTCTGCTCCACCTGCAGCACCCTCCCTTTCCAGCCACGTGGGGTGCGCCTGGGACGTCAGGCTGCAACAGGGTGCTGCTCTTCTTGCACTGTGCTTGTTTCTGTTCTCGCACTGCCTGACGTTGCAGAGGTGCCAATGCAAGTGATTCCCTGAGTGTGATGCTCCTGCCTATGGATCATGCTTTCCCACAGAAGCAGGGGGTTGTTTTGCCATTTGGGATACCTGAATGTCCCTCCTCCTCTCCAGTGGGAACAGGGCCCCTTTGTAAGATGCTTCGAGAGTTGCTTTTGAGAGAGCGTCAATAAACAAACCTTTCTTTATAATGTGTAAAGTTGGGAGGCATGGGTGGAGGTGAAGGTCCATATGCCTACCTGTCTGCAAGGCACAGGTAAGAAACCGCTGATATTCATAGACCCTCCCGAGGAGTCTCCCCCTCCCAACCTACAACAGGAACCCAGGCTGAACAAAAGAGGCAAAGCAGTCCAGCTCTGCAAGGTGGCAGTGCCCTTCAGTCCCTCGAGTACAAGGCAGACACTCGTGTCTCATCCCACGCCTCACGTCTGGGATGATGGAAGATTGCTAATTGTCCTGAAGCACCCCAAATACCTTTCTTAGTGACTGGTGTAACCTCCAGCTTGGGAGGGAACGTGCTGCCTTTCCAAGGAGTTTGATCAGCTCCAGATAACTTGCTTTTGCATAAAATAACTCCGCAGAAGGGTGGAGTACTCTCTCTCTCATCCCTTGCTTGGGCCATGTCAGGGGTGTTATCAGCTGGCCAGTGCCTCGCTGTCTGCAGAGCCTGCAGACCTGCATGTCCCCTCTTCTCTGCCAGGGAGGGACAGCAAACTGAGGGCTTTGTAAGCCCTGTGTTTCTTATCTGGAATAAATGGAAAGAGACTCACCTTCTTTAGTTTCATGTTGTCCAGGTTGAGTGTCTGCAGGTAACGCCCGAAGGACTGGAAGGCATTGTCAGGGATGACCTCAATTGGGTTATGAGAAAGCTTCAGTTCCTCCAGCACTCTCAGCTTACTCATTGCATTCACAGGATAGCTGCTCAGCTGGTTCTTGTCCAGGTGGAGGACAGCAAGGTTTTCTACATCCTCCAGAGCCCCAGGCAGTAGGTTGGTGAGGGAGTTGTCAGAGAGGAAGAGCCAGCGCAGGTCTTTAGCCCCATTGAAGGCCCCTGGTTTCAGCTCCCGGATTTTATTGTTGCCTAAGTGCAGGATGAAGAGGTTGACAAGAGGGGAGAGGATCCCTTTGGGTAGGTCTGGGATCTTGTTCTGGTCCAGGTACAGGTAGGTGAGCTCAGACAGGTCATCGAAGGCTCCTGGCTTTATGACACTGATCTGGTTATCAGTGAGATAGAGGTAGACCAGGCTCTTGAGCCCCCGGAAGGCTCCGGTTGAGATCTCCTTGATCCGTGAGCTCTGGAGGTGCAGGGACACCAGCTTTTTCATGTCACGAAAACCATTGGTTGGCAGGACAGGGAAGTTGTTCTTCTGCAGGTTGAGAAGCCGCGTTTGCTCAGGCACCTTGGGGATCTTCTTCAGCCCCGCGTTGTCGCAGATGACGTGCTGCAGGTCTCCACCATGGCAGTGGCAGCTTGGGGGACATGCCTGCACGATGGAGGCAAGACATGCCAGTAAGCTGAGGACAGTGGGGAAGAAGCCTGAACGATTCATGGTCGGATCTGGAATTAGTGTGGTGGGAAGAGAAGCCGGAGGAGGAGAAGGAGGAGGGAGATGGGTGGGAGAGAGAGAGTAACTGGGTTTGCAGCATGCTGAACACAGCCCTATTTATAATGTTATTAAAAAGCAAAATCCCTTCCCACAAACCGCAGGCAGCAGCCAGTTGGAAGCAACTGGCTTTGGGAACTTACTGTGAGCTTAACCCCTTGGCACCAGGCAGAGGAGTGTCCGCAGTCCTGCCCGGCCCCGCTGCCGAAGCAACGGTGCAGAGGTAGTGTTCCTCTCTGCAACAGGGATGCAAATGGTCAGGAAGAACAAATGCAGACCTGCTCTGTGGGGAACCTCTCTGATCCCTGCTGAGCCGAATGGGGCCCAGATTCATCTCTGGGGGGAAAAACAACCTGTTTCAGTTGAACGGCATAGCAGGGAGCACCGCTGTGCTTCGCAGCCACCTTGTGCTGAAGCTTTCAGCAGGCTCCTGGGCTGTATTTGGCCTCAGCTGGTTTGGGGAGAAGCACCTTGTCCTGTTATCACAGAGGAAGGGTTCTGGGGGGCCTTGTCTTGCCGATTTCAAAGACGTTTACCTGAGCAGGGATGGGAGAAGATGGGAGCAATACAGGGTCGTGCCAAGGGCCAACAGCGCTGTAGTTGCTCTTGCAATGCAAAATTTTTGTTGAAGACTTCCAGATCTAGACCTCACCTAGGAGTTGGCCAAGAAAGGGAGAGCAAAGACAGTCTTAATTTCTGCTGCATCTTTTCCTATGAGCAGTTGAGTGTGACACATGGTCATGGTCAGGACACCTGTGTGAGGGTTTTTCTTTTCTCAGCACCATGGCACTGTGGAGCAGTGGCTTGTTGCCTTCCAACAAGGGATGGGGCAGTGGCAGAGTCTGTAGGGAAGCGGTGGGACATGGGCTAGTGGATATGAAATGCCGGATGGTGGTGCCCTGCTGCGTGACCAGCTCAGATGAGATGGTTGGCAATTCCTGCAGCTCTTGAGACGAAGCTGTGGACAGGGAAAGGCGTGGGCAAGGGGATGGTGAAGCAGCAGAGCAAGGAAATCACTGCTGGAGCTGGGACTAGGATCTGCCTTGGCTCCTGTCATGGGGTAGCAGTGGCAGAGGTGAGTTAACAACGGAGGGGATGTCCCTTGCTCTCCCAATAGAGAGGCTAAAGCAAAGTGGTTAAAAGCCCCAGCGCCTGCTTCTGTGAATGTGAAGAGAGATCCAGGGGTTGTGGGGTGGGGTTTGGAAGTGGAACATTTTGAACTGATTTTCAGCCAGTTCCTGGCTGCAGCAAACAGCTGAGAGCCGAGCACATAACTGTGAGCTTGTTGAGATTTCTGCTCCCAAGGCTGGCTGCAGAGCCCCAGCGGAGCTTTTGCAGAGGCGAGACAGGCTCAAGAAAAGGAGGAAATCCAAGGGCTGACTTAGGACACAGACTGGCTTATTCACCAAGGTTTCTGGGTTTTTCCATTGTTGCAATGAGGAATTAGCCAGCGCCGCTGAGCGTGCTCTGGATGGTGTTATGCAAACTGCCTGGCAGCCTGTGCTCTGGTCAGGGGCTGTCAGTCTGAATGGTGTTTTCCATTGCATGGCTAATTCAGGGGAGAAAAGGGGCTTCTGGGGTGAGAATGTAGGTTCTGGTGAGCCTGTGGGGCAGATGGGGTTGGCCAAAAAATGATGTAATGTGGGACCTTGGTACAAACCAGGCCATGTCAGGCTTCCAATATTTGTCAGCCCTGAGGTGCAAGACCCTGCTGTCAAGCAGCTGGGGCCTTGCTACTTGCCTCAGCACCAAGTGCTTCTCCTGCCTCATCTCCAGAGAGATGCTCTGACTGTAGGAGCTCCAGGCTCCTGCTGGAGGGACCTCCTGCAGGACTCACTACTGTAGTTGCTGTAGGATGTAAAACTCTTTGATCAAAACACTGGTATTTTTGCTTATGCCTGATTCAGTAGGCACCGCAATGTTCGTGCAAATGCTTTGATCTCTGGAGTAGCTCTTTGAGTGTCTTGGTTAGGACCTTTGAGACAGCAAAGGAGGAGGTAGGCAGAAGAATCCTCTGTGTTTTCCTTCTTTGCCTCTCCAGGGCGATCAGGACTGAGAGTGCCCCTTAAGTGTGCGCTGCTCATAAAGCTCAGACAGGGAGCTGGGTGAATGATTGGAAAAGAAAAAAATTCACCGCTAAAGCATCATGTTCTCTCCACTGATTGATTCCCGCCCCCCCC
>VZTL01054493.1:25738-37869 GCA_013400535.1 Scopus umbretta
CCCCCCCCCCCCCCCTCTGAGCAAGTTCAACCACCTTAGTCCTACTTGCAATCATTTGATTAACAATCTCTGCAGTTACGTACCAACTATACTGTACAAGAGCAACTGATGGGTGAGATTTAAAATTGAGCCCATTTCTGCTGGACACTGAAGCTAGATGGCGTATCCGTGCTCCCTCCCCAAGTGCAGCTGATGTCTGATACTTGGTTTTCCTAACCCCTTGCAAAAAATACCAGCTAACAGCTTACCTCTTCAGAGATTTCTGCCAGCGTGGGTCAGATTGGGGGAAAAAGCTGGTGAGGGCCTTGCAAACTCCATCCATAAATACATCCCACCCATGTGTATTTCTGGAACAAGACCCTTTTCAGAGGTTAAACTGCCCAAACCTCAAACCATCTTCTCATCTTTCTTCCTCTGAGGATAAATTTCCCTTTCGTCTACCCTTTATCTCTTTGCTGTCTGAGACTGCAGATTTTTGGGGACTGGGACACTCTCCCTGTAGGGATGTGTGTGCTGGAGCTGGAGCTGGAGCAGACAGGCTGTGGACACGGGTAAGACCTGTAGCTTCCTTGTGAAGATGCTGTGATGTAGCTGCCACGATGCTGGTGCAAGGTGGGAAGCTGTCCCTACCCCAGGAGCTCCCCGCCAGCCCAGTGACTGCAGCAGAGGTTAGGTGGATGCTGGGTTATTTTTGGTCCCGTGGTGGGGTGGCAGCAGGGCAGCGCTACTGGCAGAAAGGTGTCTGCTTCTCAGCTCCATTTCTCCAGGCACAAACGTTGAATAAAAGGAAGTTCTTTCCCCTAATGTTTTTTTGTTTTCCATGCCTCGGTGAGCACATTCCTGTGGCGGGAGCTGGTTGGCATCTGCCACAGCTGGCACCTTGCCCCTGGGGTCCTGGCTGTTTGTGTTTTCAGCTGCTCGCTGGCGGGGTCTGGTCTTCCCACACTGGGTTTCACAGCCCTCCACTGGCCAGCAAACGTCCAGCGATCCTCAAAAGCTCGCCTGGGTCCCGCTCGTGGGTGGCTCACAGTCTGGCAGTGACAATGGCAGCAGTGTCAGTGTTCCCTCTGCCACGGTGGGATACCGCTGTGAGCTGGGTCCCATCCAGCTCCCTACCTCACAGGTCCCCTGGGACCAGTGCTGCTAGGACATCACAGAAGAGGCAGGATTATCCTGCCATCCTCTCTTTCTTAATTGATTAACAGTTCTGCAAACATTCCCGGTGCCTGGTAATTTGCAGATGCTGGACTCCCCTCCTCTCCTTCTTGGAGGCATTGTGGGCTAAGCAAATAAATACAGGTTTTGAAACAGTATAAATATAGATTTGGGGTGTTTCTTTGGTGCTGCAGGTCAGACCTGTTTTGATACAATATTAGAGATGGTCTTTTCCATGTTTAATCTTTATTTTTGTCAGTACTGACAATTCTCGCATATCAAGACAGCTGCACAGGCGTTACTCCATATTAAAATACTCTATTGCTCACTTAAGCCTGATTCTGTAACTTTTAAGGGGATCCAGATCTAGTTTTGTATGTCAGTTCACACTAGCAATCACCTTCTGGTGCCACTTCATGGCCCCAGTGTAGCTGGCCTTGGGGTCCAGGCTGGAGGCGAGGGCTCAGGCGGCTTGGGGGGTGCCCTGGGGTGCACGTGCTGTCCCCGCTTGCAGCTCGCGCAGCACCGGCCCTTGCGGAGCTGAGCCCCTGCCACTGCCTGGCACCACCGGGTGCTGGGGAGGGAGCAGGCTGGGAGAAGGTACAAACCCTGCAGTGTCTCAGGGGAGTTGTCCCAGGTGCAGAGCACCCTCCAGGCAGTGTTTGAGCAGCCCTGGTGGGTGGGCATGGGCTGCCCTAGCGGGTCTCCAGGGTCCCCCCTCTTCCAGGCAATATCTGAGGAATCCCTGGCTTTCAGTGGTGTGCAAGTATCCCATCGGTGACAGTGGCATCTGGGACTCTGAGTTCAGACCCGAGTTACCGTTTCTATTTGACGTGCTTGAAGGATACCCTTCACTGTGGTGCGGGGTCCAGCCTGCTTGTTGAGCTGGAGGAGCTGGTGGTGGGTGCACCTCCTTCCATGTGATGGTTTGCTTCCACTGTAGCATGGCCTCCACCCATTGATACATTGCCAGTTTGGCTCCCCATTGATGTCCACCCACCCTTCCCTTCTGTCTGATCGCAGCAGCTGCTGCATGATGCTCTTGGCCTCTCCTGTGAAGCTCACCCAGCCCTCGCTGCCTCTCCCCAGCCCTGCTGTGTCCACCCTGCAAGGCACTGGGCATCCTCTAGCAGCCCACGGCTGCTGTCCTCTCTCTAACTCTTGCAGGCTCTGGAGAAGAGTGGAGCTTTCTTCCCTTGCAGAACACAACTGATCCATGCAAGACTTCTGAATTCCCCAAATGCTCCCCAGCCATGAGTCCCCCCTGTTCTCAAAATGGAAAATTGGCTCCACTCGGTGACAACCTCCCTGCTTGTCCTTGGCCACAGTGAGACCTCCCCATCCCGTCCCACCTCATTTTTGGGGAGGACCTGATGAGTAGGTGGTTTCAGTAGTTGCAGAAGCTGTGGGAATGTGCTGTGAGAACACTTAAAATGCAGCATGGAAGCAAGAAGATCCTGGACTTCCAGCCATGTCTTTGGTGGGAGCTGAGCTCTCCAAATCTGTGGGGATGTTACCTTTGCCCCTCAGTTTTTGCCGAGTTTCTTTCTCCAGCAGCTTTGAGCATTCAGGTAGCACCCTCGCAAGACTGCACGTTTCCTCTCTCTTACTCCTTTTAATTCCACTTTTTCTAAATGCATTGGCACCCAGCAGCAGGGAGGATGGAGTTAATTACATAGCAAAGGCCTTTTATCAAGCTGTGGATAAACCAGTAAGTAACTGCACATGCCTTTGCTGGTTGCCACTGGGCAGTGCTTATGACATGCTGGCAGGACTGGGGAAATACTTGCCAGCCTCAAGACTCCTGCTCAGCCTGGAAAGAAGAGAGGCAGCTTTAACTTCAGACCACGAGGAGCAGTTTGTCCTGACTGTACAATAACAGGAGGTTAATTTTCAGTGGCCGTCTTCTGGCCTAGGCAAGCTGGGTTGCCATTTTTGCAGTGGTCTCCTCCTGAGGCAAAGCCATTGAGTGCTACAACACAAAGACGGTGCTTTGGGCACCTGATATTTTTGGGAACTTTCTAAGCCCCATCCAAACTGGGACTGTCTGGCAGCAATCCGGGTGGGGAGAAATGCAACAGGGTGGCCACCCTTGGAGGTTTGTCCTACAAGACCTGCTTGTTTGTGTCCTGATGTTTTGGACACAAAGATGGTACTGTTGCTGGGGAAGGAAATGCAATCTCAGTGTGACATAGACTGGATGTGATCAGAAGCTGTTTTTTTGCAGTAGCAAAGTTGACCTGAAGGTTCAGGAATATTCCAATACAGTTTGGGATAGTGGGACTTCTCCAAAGGAAGGAGACATGTGTCCCCAGAGGACAGCAAAACTCAGGGTGATCTTATTAGAGAGCAGCTGAATGAAGGAAGATCGTTGCTCAGTTGAGAAAGATTTGGAGCTGGTTGTGAAGGGAAGGGCTGGGGTTGATTTTGTTGGAGATATCTGAGGCAGACAACACACTCAGCATGGGGTTGGGGATAATTAGATCCATCCGGCATGTTGCACTGAGAGGGGTTCAAAGGGTCTCGTAGAGGTCCCTTAGCACATCTCTTGGGTTGCCAGGCTGTCTTCTGTTGTTCATTATGCCTCCTTTGAAGTCTGAAAATCCCTGTTATTTCGTGGTCAATTTGCTGCTTTTTTCTGAGGCCAATATTGTCTTCAGCAAAACTCAATTTTTGTAGGTTTTAGTTTGGTGGTTCAAGCCCTGCCATCATCTTCCAGCGTGGCACAACCAGAGGGTGGTGATGAGGGACATGAAGATCCTCCCTGAGCATCCTTCAGGTCCAGAGGGGGTTTCCTCCAAGGACCTCGTGCCCCCCTGCAGCCCTGACCTTCTGCTCCAGTCCCCACGCAGTGTAACCCCACTTGGGGTACTGGTGGTCCTGAAGCCAGCCTTTTTAGTGCAGCCTTTCAGCAGCAGTTGGATGCGGAGGGAAGTGGGTGTTTTTATTGCTGTTGAACGCTGGGGAAAACCGAGGAGCAGAGAGCTAATGTGACTCGTTCCAAGTTATGCAGTAAATAAGCGCCATGGTTGGGAAAAAAACAGGGTCTTCAGAGTCCCCGCGCTCCCCACCAGATCAGTCTGCCTCCCAAATGTTTACTAAAGAGACTGGAGTCTGATTGTTTTTACTTTATTTTTAATTTTTAGACGCTTCCTTCTTCAGGCTGTTTTGCCTGTTCCGCAGTGGCCAGTGTTTAAACAGCACTAGCAGGAAATGTTTTTGAAATGTGTTTTAAAAAACACAGTTCTGCTAAGATGTTCTTTTTACTCCCGGTTTAGACAGTGGCTTAGGATTCACAAAGAATGACTCTCTTGTCAGTAGGAGTAAGTTAGGCGGCAGTTTGTTTTGGAGCTGTCCTTGTCATTGCTGAAGGCAGGATTGATCTGTGTGCTGGGCATTGGGGGGTCATTTGTGGTCCTCGCAGTAAAAAAGGCTTTACAGTCAATTATATTCTGTACTCTTGTAGCTCCTCTCAAAGCCAAGGGTCCGAGCTGGACTCCTTGCCTCTGAAAAGCTTTGCTTTGACACAAGATATAGCTCCAGTGGAAATTATGGAGCTGATGCAGAAATTATTGGGTGAGGTTTTCTGGACTGAATTATACCAGATGACAAGGCTAGATGATGCTAAGTGTCCCTTTGGGTCTTGAAAGCTATGAATCTTTGTGGATATCTCCAAGCTTAAATTGCTATACGGGGTTTTGTGGAAGCATTGTTTCATCTCGTGCATCACGAGCTGTGGCTGGGCTGGGATGATGGAGCTGTTGGAGGATGCTCCACGTGTCAGTTGAGGGTCGGGAAGGACAGCAGCGCTGGCACGAGGACCTTGCTCCAACCACTGCCTCGGTCTTGGGCAAGCAGATGGGGAAAACACAATCCCAAGAGAGACGCGCTATCTTGGAAAGGTCAGGAGCAGCATCCTCATATCTGGCTGCGGAGAGCAGTGCTGGTGCAGGCAGGCTGGGAGGGGAAGGCAGCCATCAGGCAGCAGACTGAAGGCTGGAGGTTCAGACCCGTGTTGCTCTCTGGGCCGAGTCGGGAAGCCTGTTACCGAGGGTGTGAGGGTGTTTATGGGGACAAGCCGCCAGCCAAGGCATGGACAGCCGGTGCTTGGGGTGCACGGCATGCTGCCAGGCATCTAGAGGAGCCTGGTGAGCCGCAGCACCCGCAGCATCGTCCTGCCAGGGAGCTGCCTGATGCTGTGTCCAATTAAACTGCTGGAACGACCCGGAGAGGCAGAAAGGGTTGACTCAGGGCTTGGCCGGGATCCTGGGACCAACATTGCAATTCATCCAGCAGAGTAAAACAAAAATACAAAGGCGCTGGGATTTTTAATAAGTGTTTAAGATCTTGGATTTGTGTCTCGTCAGTCATTTGATCCAGCCACAGGACTCGTATTAGTGGGTAGGAGAGAAATCCTGTCTGAGCATTAGGTGCTGTAGGTTTCCACCCCGGCTGGGAAGCTATCATTGCGTCTGGTAGGAGAAGCCAATTTACAGTCGCTCCCTGTGGGTTGCCGGGCTCCTAGCAGAGCAGTTTGCACCAGATGGTCCCTGCAGCATCCTGGAGATGATCTCCTCCAGATTCCTGGCTAAGAGGAGGCTCCTGCAAATCTCCAGCTCGGATTCACACTGACCCCAGTGTAGTCAAACAAGAGCATCAGCCGTTACGGACAGACTGTGCCCAACATGAGATCCTTCAGCAGCCCTGAGCAGCAGAAAGTGCCAGGTGCTCCCACCGGTATTATGTATAGCTCGTTTAGGATATATGCGTGCTTGTTCAGGACGCCTCATCGCAGCACTTTGCAAAGCCCCTCATTAATTTTGGGTGCAGTGCCTGGAGTTCAGCGAGCACCGTGCAGAAGCCTGGACCGTTCAGACGTGCCCTTGCAGCCAGCGATGGAACCCAGGCATTTGCTCTAAAGGCACAACCGAGGTCTGGGTGCCAAGGCTGTAGGAAGATGGTTGGGCCCTCTTGGAGTTTGGTGGGTCAGAGCTGCTCACATGTCAGTCTGAAGATGTGGAGGAGAGAGGAGCAAATGCTTCCCGCATCGGCCCTTTCCCAGTCGTACTCTCCCAGCAAAGTAGCCACCGGTGACATTAGCGGATGGGAGGGAAACCCTGCCTGGTGACATATGGCATGCTGAGCAGGCTAGAGAGACCAGAGCAGTGTTGCAGAATGTCCCGCCGCTGAAACGCAGCTCCCAAGAGCTGGAGGTGAAGCGGCAATTCCAGCAACGGTGCTGTCGGTGCAGCTCAGACCTGCCCAGAGCACCTCCTGCCCAGCTCCTGCTGTCTCGGCAGGCCACTGAGTTGGGCATAAAGAGCTGGAATTTTCCTCTGAGGAGAAGTGACCTTCAGCTGAGGTGACTCAGAGCCTGCTGTTGGGATTAGCAGTGAGGGAGGCTTAGCAGCGAGAAGCTTTTGTCCTGCTGTGAGGCTTTCAGTCTGTAAGTGCAGCTGCGCTGAGTGTTGCGCAGCCTCGTGATGCCTTTACGAGGGTTACAGGAGCTGATGTCTGTGCAAAAGGATCTGGAGCAAGCAGCCGTGCTGCAGGACGTGCAGTCTCCCATAGGAGCCCACTACTGCTGTGCCCTGAGCCGTAGAAGATGCAAGGTGAACTCAGCACTTCGAGTAGATGGCTGCAAGGGCACCAGGGCAAAAATCAGTGTATCGCAGAGCTGGTAGGGAGTCAACAGGACAGGGCTTGGAGAGACACAGGTTAAAAAAGAGGAGGACGAGCCCTCCGAGAAAGGTAGCTGGGGTGTCAAAAGTACATGACGCCCAAAGTGTCATGGGTGGTGGGGGTCCGGACACAGCAGTGTAAGCGAGGAAGGCTGTGGCAGGCAGGTGCAGTGCTGCTTTAGCTCCTGTCTCCCCAGGACTCTCTGGCAGGGGTGTCTGGAGAGCCCCGTCCATGGGCCAGGAGAGCAGTGCTTGCCTGTGACCCGAGTGACTTGTGAGAACATCCTCCTCCCGCCCCACTCTTCCCTGTGGTCATCGCTAGCTTCATCTTTCCCATGCCTGGAGCTGTGCGGTCCTCTTTCCCTTTGAGGCATGTTTCTCCTCTTGTGTTTGCAGGTTGCCTATGGGACCACAGAAAACAGCCCTGTCACCTTCATGGGATTCCCCAACGACAGCATTGCCAGAAAAACTGAGACGGTGGGATGTGTCTTTCCCCACACAGAGGTGACAGTGACCCTTCCCACCTGCTCCAGTCCTCTCCCTGCAGCAGACTTCAATCCATCCTCCCTGTCTGGTGCTGGAGTTGGGGCATGCCATCACGGTTGGCTGAGACATCCCCTACTAAGCCCTTCTCTTCCACTGCAGGCAAAAATTGAGGATCCAGAAACAGGGAAGTCTGTGCCTCTGAACACTCCTGGGGAGCTTCAGATCCGTGGCTACTGCGTCATGCTGGGCTACTGGGATGACCCTGCTAAGACGAGTGAAGTGGTCACTGCTGAGAGGTGGTACAAGACAGGGTGAGTCTGGAAACAGCCCTGCTCCTCCCAGTCTGACCTCTCCATGAAACTTCGGAACAGCTTTTAGCACAGAGCCCTCAGGGTGCCAAATGCCCCTGGAGATGGGGATAGTCACTTTGCTACTGGCGTGATGGAGAGGCAGTGGGGGTACACGGCAGGGGCAGGAATCACCTCCCTCCGAACCCTGATGTTTGTGTGGACGCTGCCAATGGCAATGTCTGGCTGTAGCAGGAGCTTTTTGATCTCTTTCATGTGTTCAGGTAGCATCTCAGCTGTTACCCTCTAGAGACCCTGACCTGGCCTCCAGAGCAGGCTGGGTGGGATCATCAGCCACTCTTCCACCCAGCTGGGACAGGACTAGGAGTGTGGTGTCGTTGCAGAGACCTTGCGAGCATGGATGAGCATGGCTACTGCAAAATCATAGGCCGTTGCAAAGACATGATTATTCGAGGAGGAGAGAACATCTACCCAGCAGAACTTGAGCAGTTTCTCCACACACATCCCAAGGTTGAGGAGGTCCAGGTGAGCAGGAGGCAGGCGGGGTGGGTGAGCAGCAGTGGTTCCCGCGGTAGGAAACCTGTACAAAAAAGCTGCTGGGACTGCTGCTTGGGACCTGGTTGTCTTCCCCTGTTTTCAGCATCTCCTTTTATGTAATATTGGTTGCTGAGCAGGAGGGAGAGGCTCATGGCAGGGAGAGGGCAGGCAGAGCTTCTGGCATGGTGCACGTCGGTATGGGCAATCCCCTCATGCACCAGCTTCACGTCTGCAAAGTAGTGACTGTCCTTCTGTTTTTAAACTGCCTGTCCACTTCCATAGCTCCCTCTGAAATTCTTACTTGGAAAGCAGTCTGGAAGGACAGTTTTACTAATAATTCATTACTAAACTCCTAAATCCAAAAAGAATCCTCCAATGAGTCCCTGGAGATGAGGAGTGAGACTTAGTTTCGCCCGTTCGCAAGACAGCAATGGTCCGCAGCATTGAGCAGCTGCTCCCAATCTGCTGGGATTGTTCTCCTCCAGGTTTTGTGCCAGACAAGTTTTCCCATAAATAAACCACTTAGTCAGTGTTGTGCCTGTGCCAGGCTAGCATCTCTCCTTGGAACAGTCCCAGTGCAGATGGGTTGCAAACCAGCCCTGTTTATGTAGTTTCTAGGGCTTTATGTCACTGCTCTGGACTCAAAAGGATCGACGTGTCTCTAGGATTTCGAGATACCGGTTCAAGGCAGAGAATGACAGTAGGACTCTTGTGAAATAGTGTGAGCAAACTTAGAGAGAGATCAGGCTTGGGTAGCCCATCTCCTGGTGTCACAGGCAGTGGTCTACTAAGATCTGCCATTATAAAGGTTTCAAATAATCCTTCAATTTGACTTCATCCCTCTCCTGCTGTTTCATCTGGAGATCCCAAAGCACTTGAAGCAGCCTCCCAAGTCTCCCTGTTGGTCATGAAATCTGTTGCCCCATTTTTTGGGGAAGCAGAGGCACGCAGAGGGATGACAGGTCCATGTTACACCCACGATGAGCTGCTGCCTGGCTGGTCTGACTCAGCCCTCCCTCCAGTGACTTTGCAAAACCAAAGGAAGGTGCTGCTGTCTGGGTGACCAGCCTCCTCTGCCATCTTTCCTCCGGCAAACGGTTGGGAAGTCCTTCTAGGAGGCCTCAATGTCATGTAGAAAGCACCAGTAGAATGGTCAGGCAGCTCAAGCTGCCTTTGCACAGTCCCACACTGTGACTCCAGCATCCCGTGATATGGGTCAGGGCTTGCGCCGTTTTTCCAGCACACGTACCCTGCAGGAGGAGAGGGATGTCCCCAGGGGTCACGCTGTCCTTCTGTCCCAACCAGGTGGTTGGTGTGAAGGATCCGCGGATGGGAGAAGAGATCTGCGCCTGCATCCGAGTGAGGGCTGGGCAGGACTGCACTGAGGAAGAGATTAAAGCTTTCTGCAAAGGGAAGGTGGGTCTCCCACTCCGCTGAGCCCAGTAATTCCATTCCCTGCCAGACCAGTACACCCAGTAGCTGCTGGGGATGTGCAGATGAAAGTGCAACCCCCGAGTTTAGAGCATCTGGGGATCCAGCCCTGGCTGGGGTCGTACCAGCTGGGCAGGATACGCTGTTCCCAGCAGGTTGCACAGCAGTTGGTTTTCTCTTCCCAGATCTCCCATTTCAAGATCCCACGGTACGTTGTGTTTGTGGATCAGTACCCGCTCACCGTCTCAGGCAAGGTAAGAGAGGGGCTGGGGCAGGGCCGGAGCCCTGGCCTCCTGTCCCGTCTCCCGTCTGAGTGTCTCCCTCTCCTCCTCTCTGTACTTTATTCCAGATTCAGAAATACAAGTTGAGGGAGCAGATGGAGAAGCACCTTCAGTGCTGAGCAAAAAAGGAGATAAATCAGCCCCACTTCAGCCAGCTTTGCGTCTGCTTTTCACCTGTGCCTTGGGCTGCGCGGTGGAGACCTTCTCTCCCCAACATCAGGCTGATGGCACTTTTAGTTAATAAAACAGAGCGCCTTTTTTTCCCAGTTGGGTTTGTTTCTTCGCCAACAGAAATACCGCGGTGTGAGGAAGGGATACTTATTTCTGGAGTTCTCTCCTGTTACTGAAAGACATTATGAAGGTTTAAAAATCTTGCATCTCTGAGCAATTTGGCTGTGGCCATTTCAGAGGACTTTGCAGGCCTGAACTAATACTGGTAGGTATTTTACTGATATTTTAAGTCATAACAGCCTGGCCTGGCTTTCCAAGGTAGGTGAACGCTGTCTCTGCTTGGGTGTTGCTGAGACTCCTAGGTCATGTAACACAGCTCATGAACTTGAAATGAAGGGCAGGGACTTTAGAGAATGAGACTTTGCGTGGGAAGGGGCTCCCTAAAGCTGTCTGAAAAAGCTCGTGCTGTTCCCATACCTCCCCTGGGCCTTCTGACCCCACAAAGAAACTTCTCCAAGGTAGACAGATTTGGCATTGTTTATTTTGTTGTTTTGTATAAGACAGACAGTAAGGATTTTGCAGAAATACCAAAGTTCCTGTCCCATCGGCGGTGTGAAGCAAAGAATACCTGGGACAGCATTTTACGGGAGTTATTTGGTACCTCCCAACCATGAAACACTACTCCGAGAAGTGAAAGAGCAGAGTTCCTCTTCCTTCCCGTCAGAAGTGTCCCACCCCAGCTGGTACGCAGATAACGTTGCTGCCGACTCTCGCTGACTTCCCGGCCCTCTCCCTCCTGCTTCCTTCCCAAACAGGGCCAGCAGCTGGGCCTCCGCCGGGGCTTGAGGTGAAGCGTCAGCAAGGTCTTGATCCTGGATCTCCCAGCTGGACTGTGGGCTCTACCCATGGAAGCAGACCAAGTGGACCACAAACCCACAGTTCATGCCTGCTTCCTGAAAGAAAAAAACATACGGGATGGTTCGTGTCAGACCCTTTCCCTGCTCCTAGGGCTGGTGTCAGCATTTTTCACTGGCTTCACCTCTGCCCACCCTGGAGTAAGTGGGATGTGTGCAAGCAAAACCTGGGTCTCCTCCCTGCCCTGGTTTTAGAGCCTTACGAACCTTCCTTCCCGGAGGAGGAACTGTTACCTGCATTACAGCAACTGCGGCCAGTGACCTTGGGGATGCAGTGGACCTCTAGGTCTGATGTCTAGGGAAGGACTTTTTACCTTCCTTTGCTTCCCACAGCACTGTCCCACAGATGTGGGACAGGCTCGTAGTGAGAGGAGCTTCTCCCCTAGTTCTGCCTGATGACTCCACCCTCTGCACAGCCCCAGAAGCGCCCAGCGTACTCACCATTTCGGGGTCTTTGCTGATAAGAATCGAAGTCGGCCCTGCCCTGCGTGGGTAGGCGTGCTGCTGGGAAACACAGCGAGCACCGGTCACAGCCAGCACACGGGAGAAACAGGCGCCCGTCACCCCATCCCTGCTCCCCCGAGCTCTGCTCCCGTCCCGGGAGCGGTGCTGGGCCGTCCGCGGGTCTGAGCCCCAGCAGAGCCTGGGTGCCCAGGAAGCTTTCCCTGCCATCCCATCCCCTCCCCTGGGGCGCATCCAGCCCTCGCAGGCCGGGCCACCGCCTAAGATGTCCCGTGGCCCTCCCAGCGCTGCCCGTGAATACTCACAGGAGGGGAACGGCTGGCCCTCACGGCTGGCGGCATGGCCTCAGCGCGCAGGGCTGCAGGCAGGCTCCAGGGCTTCTGCCCTTTCCCGTGCCTCCGTCCCGCTCTTATAGCGCTCGCTGCCCGCTCAGGACCGCCCGGCAGCCGGGGGCTCTTCCCAGGGAGGAAGAGTTACGTCAGGGGTGGGTTACTCTCAGCTACCCGCTCCTGGCCTGGAAACAGGAATCTGCAGCCACAACTTTTGTCATAGGCATTTCTCACTTCTCCATGGCTATTAATAGTGCAAACTCAGAAAAAAATAACGTCTGGGACCGTCGAGGCTGGGTTTGCACAACCCTGCGCGAAGACACGCTGCGGCTCCCCTTCTCAGAACCGCGGAGCAGCCCCCGCACGGGAAAACGCG
>VZTL01054493.1:40081-55359 GCA_013400535.1 Scopus umbretta
CTGGGCCTGGCTTGTGCCCTGGGCGCGGCCTGGGCCCTGCGCGGCCTGGGCTCCCCGCCGCCCCCGAGCCGTGCGTTGAAGCCGCCGTAAACAGCCCCTTCCCCAGGCAGTCTCCCCCCGTTTCTTTTCTTTTATATACGTATATTTTTTTTTTTCAAAAAAATTTTTTTTTTTTTAACCTGGAAAGTCTACATAGTGCCACGCGTGTCAAGGAGGCAGTCGCAGCTGGTGGGACTTGCAGGTTAAGGATAACGGGAGAAACAAATCCCCACTGGGATTGCCTCAGCTGTGGCCCTAGCCGGTGGCGGCCTGTGCCGGGGAGTGCTGCCCTGCGCCCGGCTCTGCAGGGGTTTTGCTATCTAAGAGCTATTTTGCTATTTAGGAGCTTCTGAAAATCCAGTGGCTTGCTATCTGAGTTGTGCTTGGTGACCGTAGTGCAGCTCTGCAGGGAAGCTGTGTGCTTGTGCTTGGAGCTGGAGCAGGAAACTCCCCAGGAATTTGTTCTTCTACCTGTGGGAAGCACAGGCTGTATTTATCTTATCCATCGTCTCTCCTCTGGAATAAAGCGTGAGACTGTTGTATCCTAGTGATCCCCTTTGGTCTTTGTAGCTTCTCAGAGTTTCATTTTTTGGTTATAAGAGATGCTGAATTTAACTTTTCTGTGCAAGCTTAAAAAAAAAACCAAACAAAACATAGTTCAGCTGGAAATGAATAACCAGGCTGAGAGAGGAAGATGGGGTTTCCTTGGAAGACTGAAGAGGAGGCCTCTCGGTCTGTTTTTCAGAGAAAAAGGAAAAGACCCGTGAACTGCCCTCCTCGACAATTGCAGAAGAGCCTGAGCCCGAGCCCGTTTCACGTGTTTTGCAAGGAGATGACATCCAGGCACTTGCAATTAAGGTGGAGGACCTGGAGAAAGTATGTATTTTTACTGATAGCAACAGCTACCTTCCCTGAAACTCTCCTTTTATTTTGTGTGTTTAACAGAGGATCCCATCCATTTACTTAAACTAAAACCCACTCTTGGAGTTCAGTTCTCATTCAATTTGTCTGTACCTCTTCTTATGGCTTGTCAGATCATCAGGCTCAGTTGCTAAAAGTAAAGGATTATTGATCCTTACACAGTCTTTTCAAATGGAGAGATAAGACATCTGCCCTTTCAGAATTACATTTTGAACTCTCTAGCCTAATAAGATGTATAAGTTGTTTACTTACTGTTATCACTTCCCTTCCAAAACTTGGGTCAAACTGTGTGAGTGGCAGTATCTGACACCAAGTGACACGGCAGAAAACTATTGGGAAAGTGATTTAAAACTCCTTTTCCTGCCCCAGTTATGAAGTAGAGTCCAGAACAGTACGACAGTAACTAAGCTGGTACCTCTGCAGTCATGTAACGTGCCCTCCTAGGTGAGGGACAGCCTGTACTGATGTGACTTCTCTGTGTTTCCTAGAAGGCTCAGAAGGAATGAAGGTGAGTCAGTAAGTACCTGATTGCATTGTGACTGTTTATTTTCTGAAGCTCCATGCTCCACACCTTCCCTATGATGCTGGGAGAAATCCAATTAGGAGGAAATACCTTGTTCGCAAACATCGACCTGAAGAGACAAAGAAGGCGGCACATTTCCTTGTAGCATATCCTGCTTTCCCAAAGGCGCCCAGGGAACCGCTGAGTTTTTCTGGTAGGGTTAAACTTCACATCTTTGACTTTTGGTTTTGCCAAGCCTGGCTTTATTGACCTGACTCTGGGATTATTTGGTGGTTGGTTGGTTTGGGTTTTGTTTGGTTTGGTTTGGTTTGGTTTTTTTTGTGTTGTAGGACCAGGACTGTTTGATGGCTCTGAAGAGATTCTCCCCCATCACATTTTGGGAAGTCTCCAGGAGTTCAAGATGGAAGCCTTGGCCAGAGGCAACACTCAGGTTGGTTTGTGAAGTTACGAAAATGCTGCTGTGTGGCGCTTTTCTAGAGGAGTGCAGTGCCTACAGTACCTTTTGATGCTTTTCAGCACCTATCTGGAATAGGTCAGGCCTGAGGTGTGGTTTTCCCAGCCTCGTCATACTCTGCGGGGAGGGCTTGCCTTCAGAGAAACTGCACCAGCAGGTTTTGAAGGCCTGTGTGCAGGAGGAGGTCATGGAGGGAAGAATGACAGAGGTTTCCTCTTTCGTATGTGCTTCTGCTGATGGCGTCAGGCTCACAAGGGAAGAGCTGGTGTTGCAGCAATGCTGTTGCTGGAGTCTAATTACTCAGATAAATCCTTCCATTGTTTCTCAGTGTGTTCCTAATGCCCTATTTTTGTTCCTCTCAGAGTAATCCGGTAAAAGTCTGTCAATCTGAAGAACTCTTTTTTTCTTCCCCTCTCCCGTTCTCCTTGTAGTGGCAGTGTGCGCATGGAGAGGTTAATTTAACATTTCCTTTCTCTTCAGATAGCTGATTTTATTGAGGTTTCTTATCAAGATGTTACTGCAGCAGCTTTAAAAGAGGAACATGGAGGAGAGACGAAGAAAAAGGTTCGTCAGACACCATTAGCAGAGCACAAAGCTCTCCAGAACTGGCACCGTAATATGGCAATCAGGAAAAAGCAGGAGAAATATCTAGGAGGTGAGGCCTCGTTCTGTGAAATTCTGTGTGCAGGTGGGGGAGTTTGATAGCACCACCACAAACTGTAAAGGTCGCAGCTGACTGGAGTTAATCCTGGTTGCGTTGCATGTTCTCCGAGCTCCCCACGCTGCTAGTGCTGGTGGCCCTGGATGCTGTGGGGAGGTGAGCTGGTGGGTCTGGCTGCGGGAAGGACAGTGGATTCGGTGGGGGACAGTGTAATGGAGTTACACGTGAACGATAGGTAAAGGGCATGCCCAGAAGTGCAGCACCAATGATTTGATGTTCCTTCTTTATAGAAATTCTTCAGAGACCAGAGAATGAATTGCTGATGAACGTCTCTGAGGATTACAGGCAAATCCAGGAAGAACGTGACCTCATTGACCGGAGTCTCCCTGCCCTGCTTCCTGGAAAGGTGAGTGCCCCACTTCCTCTGCATCCTGAGTGCTCTGCTGTTGTGAAAGAGCTAAGGCACCGGTGTTATGAGTAACGTCTCTGAAGATCTGTCATTAGCTGTTTGTCAAAGCCTTTCTAAGTCCTTCAGCCTAGTGTGCAAGCAGAGCTTTCAGTGACTTTAAAAATAAAAACACAAACTGTACTATCTGTACGAGTCAGAGGAAAGTTGTGGTGGGCTTTCGTTCCTTGCTAACAAGCTGCTGTACATGGGCAAATGCCATTTCTTATCACCAAAGACTGTCATGCACTGGGAAGTGGCATGGGGATGTGCTGCAATTGCTGTTCCAGGGACAGACAGATCTCGTAGCTTCAGGTATGAATTTTAGTGATTGCCATGGAGAAAGGGGTACGGGTAAGTCAGGATGCTTATGGGAGTATCCTATGTTAAAATTATTTTTTTACATTTATAGCACTGTCAAAGAATTTGCATTTGTGTGAAGCATTATTTTATGATCATTCAACCTTCATGTAGCACTAGATAGAAGAAAGTTCTTCTTTTGTCTTTGACAGCAGCCTGATAGAAATTTTGGCTTGCTCTGCAGAATGTGATAATCTATAGAGTTTTAAAATGTTCGTATAAGCAGAGTTGGACCCCTTCTTCTTTTTAGCTTCTTGTTGCTGTGAAAATAGCAGGCAGCCGTACGCCTTTGAAGGCATCAGTGGGAGCCTTGTTTTCTGCCCTAGGGCTACCGAAGAGGAAGCGAGTTCTGGAGCCAGCCCGAGCGTATTGGAGATGAACTCACTGGCCTGACAATGACACTGACTCAGAGAGAACGTGGCTACCCAGAGCCAGTCACTCATGTGGGGAAACCCCACTCTGTCTGGATGGAAATGGGTGAGGGAATGTTGCAGAGAGGTGATTCTGCAGAAATGAGGGTACAAGTGTGGAGGGAGCAGCAGAAAGAAATAATGACTCTTGGGAGTATGGAGGCGCACGTTATAGTTGTCCTTTCTGACAGCTGCAGCGCAAGCTACTTCCCAGTCATCTGTTGGGCCTCCTGCTTAAAGCACCATGAGACCAAAGCTTGGCAGAGAGTGAAATTAATAGGCATGTGGGTATTTAGACAGTGAGCTCTTGTTATGGGTATTTCCACAGGTATGAAGCCTCCAAAGAGGAACCCTTTCCATCTAACCTGGGATAAGAGTCTTTTCCTGAAACATCGACGGCAGGAGCTAAAATCTGTCCTAGAGGAACTAGATTTTTATAAGCCGGTAAGACTAGCGGAGCGAGGATGTTCTTTGCATCTCTCACCTCTTGTCAGATGCTGTAGAGTTAACATAAAATTGCCAGGAACTAGATCTGAAAAAGCATTAGGAATCTAAAACTTAACCCCACAGTACTTATGTTGGAAGTTCCCACATTTCCAAAGGGCCACACCCGTGAAAGAGTTGTCTAGCCTCCCTAAGTGTTGCATGGGGTGGTCTGTGAGCCTCAGAATAGGACCCCGAACCAGCAGCATGCAGCTGCCAAGGCCTAGGCAATAAAAAAACCTGTCAAATACTGGTGGCAGACTTTGATTTAGTGCTTCAGGGCCGAGGGAAGATGCCTTTGCCCATGTGGAAGACATGCATCTGAAATGATCTGCTGAAGGCAGGTAGCCTCTCCTCTTAAAAACTGAACAAACCTCACCCTTTTCTTTCTGAAACCTGTCTCTGGGGATGAGACGTATGTATGAAGGAGACCCGTCCCATCCATGCATCATTTGTAGTGGGGAATGCAGTCATCTAGGATTCTTGGGAGACCCAGAGCTGGTCGCTTCCTGTGTCTCTTGAACGGTCGTTGGATACCTCTAAAAACCATCGTAGGAACAAGATATCTCAACTTCACTCTACTTGACTTAGTTGGTGCAGCTGTTTGGTATTTTAACTACACTTCTACATAAAAAGAGAAATCATGAGCTGGTCATTTTTCTGTATGTCCAGGATCTGGAGGGGCTGGAGGTCATCGGTAAAGGGCAGCCTTTCACTTCTGTCTCAACAGAGCCTTTTCCACGTTCCACCACTTCTGAAGAGTCTGAAACGCTGTAAGTTTTACTTTATGGCAGAAATAAAGAATTTTGGGTATGTACCATCAGTCTGTAAGAGTATCCTTAACCATCCTTGTCCAGAACGCAGAGGGCTTTCCACTGGGGCACAATAAAAGGCATATTCTAATATTAAAGTCACCAGATTTAGGAATCAAGCAGTTCTCTTTTGCCCTGGGGCCTTGTGGCTAAGGAGCAAAAATCAGAGAAAAGGTTTTTTTGAGGCCCTTCCTCCAGTCTTCCCTCTGTGTGACTTCAGAGCTTACATTAGGCAGGGTGGGGGTTCTGCTCTAAATTACCTCCATCTGGCTGTCTTTTTCCAGCCTTCCACTTCCATCATCAATTTGCCTTTTTTTCCCCCATCCTGCCCATCTGTAACAGGCACAACCCAAGGGCCTCTTCTTCTTATTCAGTCACATACCCTCAGCCTTCCTTAGGCAGGTATTGTTCTTTAACGTTCTGGCTGTCCTGTCCTCCTTGATGGTGACAGGTTGCTAGCTGGAGTTTACCACATCTGCAGGGCTCTGTCCCCTAAAGAGAGAACTATGTGGAAAAGCATTAGTTGGGATTATTTCTTATAGGGTCTTGTAAATCACCCCTGGTTCTCCCCTCTCTGAAAGTGAGTTTCACTCCATGAAAATGCTGGCTCTTGTTTTCTTCAGCAGTGACTCCTTAAGGAGCTACCCCGATGTGGTTCCAGAAGCTGTACCAGGTCCATCTTTAGATTTCTGTGGCCAGCCTGCTCGTTGGATCAACTGCACCACTTCTTGTAGGGTAATAGTGCGCGCTTTATTGTTTAGTCAAGCTAAGCCTGCTTGAGTTCCCAAGTCACAGCTGTACAATGAGTGTCACTCCCAGGCCAGAGAATGGGGGATTTATTCTGAGCATAATGGAGTATCCCTACGTTTGCTCCAGAGAGATCGGGAAACAGGAGAGGTTGCTCTCTCTGTGGTGCGAAGCTCAGATGCCCAGGCTCTCTCTGTATAATGGCCACTTCATTGGACCTGCCTTACAAGTTTTCCTACCAAGGCTTAACCCCTTATTTGTGGTATGACTTCAGGCAAGATAAATCTGCCAGATAGAGTGGAAATAGTTATCTATGTCTTTTTCCTCTTCCTTGTAGGACGAAATTGGCATTGCTGCCCGGCTCACCTTTGAGACTTTGGCTGGTGAGAAAGCTGAAAGCTCCCTGACGGTGAGCAATGATGGCACAGCTGCCATCTGGTATAGCTGGATGAGGCTTCCCCAGCAGATTCCCTCCAGAGAAACGAGGGGGACGAGGATGCAGTGTTTTTACTTTGATACCAGACCAGGTATGAGAGCTGCTGATCTCCGAGACCTTTGTATACAGACCGGAGAGCACGTATTCGGGAGTTATCTGAGATGCTGAGTCTTACTAATGGCAGAGCGTGCCTGTTGGGTGGTTCTCCTTAGGAAGCCACCCTTGGTGTCAGAGCTGACTCACAACAAAAGAGGTGTGCCAGGCAGATCCCTTTCATGGGACTTAAAGGAAAGGAGGTTGCTCCTATTCTGAATGTAAATGGGTGGAATGTTGAGAAGTGAATCATTTTCTGATGGCAAACTGGGCATAATCTGCCAGAGAGAGTACTGAGCTTGCTGTAAAAGAGCGTGCAGTGGAAGTAAGACCAGTTCAGCAATGTGGTGGCTGGGAGTAAATCTGGAAGGAGAAAAATAGCTGGATAAAGTGTGATAACCAGCTAAGCTATGGGGAAAGAGTCTCGTACAGAGATAAGGACGCTCAGGGTGGGGTTGGAAAAGGGTCAAGTTAACCAGGCGGTTTCTTGCAGACCAATGCATTTGCTCTTTTATTTCAGGTGTAATTTTGCCTGGAGAAACTAGGAAGTTTTTCTTTCTTTTCAAGTCAGAGAGAGCAGGCATTTTCAGCGAGTCTTGGGAATTTAGGACACATCCTCTGTTATTAGGAGGAGCTCTGCTGCAGGTGACCCTTTGGGGAATTGCTGTGTATGAGGATAAATTGGCTGACCTCAGAGAGAAACTGGAGGTAACCAAGCATGTAACTGGGTAACTGTGAGCTTTGAACTTAGTATGCAAATGGAGGATAAGGGTGGGAGTGGATGACACGGTATTTTTATTGCTGTGCAATTAGGGCTGAGAGTGAGATGATTATTTACAGAACATCTGTACAAACTTGAACAGGTTTGCTAAATAAAATGGAAGAACTCTGCAGTCTATTGTAATGTTGTTAATAAAGACATGATTGTGTCTCCTAAACTGTTCACATTGGTCCTTTAAAGAATGAATTTTCTGTTGGTAATGAATTTAATTAGTTACTTAGTGAGGATGGGGTTATGTGTTGTACAGTTTGATATCAGTTAAGGTACAAATTGAAAATTACACTGTGCTTTGAAAAGTATAGTTTGGGGGAAGATTTGTGGGTTTTATTTGAAAAGCTGTTGTAAGTATTGCTCTGCTTAGCAGGGTTTGCAGTTATTCTTGTCCTTGTAACCCTGCATAATGTATACATGTGTTTACTAGTGTGGGTGTGAATTTGCTTGTGTGTCTGTATATGGAATGGGGACTCACACATGTTGTTCTCGTTGTGGTGCCTCAGAGCGACCTGGCTGCTCGAGAAGGGGCTACTATCGTAGAAGAGAGTCTGAAGGAACTCCTTGTCCGAATTCGGACCCCAGAGCGTACCCCATCTCCTGCGGGTGCCTGTGTCACAGAGGAAGAGTTGTTCCACCAGAAGAATCCCGAGGTGACGTTTCCTGTTTGATGGGCTACACAACTGAAATAGCAGAGAGGGAGGACATACGGGGCTGGTGCATCCCTGGGTCTCTGGAGGCTGACGTAGTCTGCCATGGTGGCATTAACAATTAGGTTTGTAGGTGAAAGGTGTAGCTCATTTCACTGTTTACCTTTTCCCCCTTATCACAGTTGCATTATCAGCATCGAGTGGTAAAACAGCTGCATGAACTATGGAGACAGCATGTGACTGTTCCTTCAGTCTTTGAGGAGAAAGTGCCCTTGGGCCAGGAGAGCACTGTGGAGGACATGCAGTACCAGGAGAGTACCTCAGAGGCTCTCCCTGCTCAGAGCAGCACCACAGAGGTCCCGGGTTGGAAGAACACACTAGAGGAGGCTGCGAGTCAAAGGACAAACGTGGAGGAGGAAGAGCCAGGCCCCTCAGGATGGAACCTTTCCTTCGAGGACTTTAAGCAGGTGTCACCCCCCGTTCCTGCTAGTGCTATGACAAGCTGATGGTGTTTTCATTTCCCTACAAATAGCCTGGCCTACCCCAGTGTGAGCCCACCCAAAGGTTTGCTTCCAGTGCGCTGTGAGTTAGAGATGATTTACGATGTGTGTTGCAGAAAAGCACTTCAGCTCTGCTGACCCCACCCTCAGTGTTCTTGTAAAGAGATTCCCAAGAGAGACTTTGAGGGCTGTTGTCTGGAGAAGAAGAGAGAACCACACAACGTAATAGATATTTTAAGCTCTTCCCCCATTAGCTTTCTGTCATCCCAGGACTGAATACGGGGACACAGGCTAATCCTACAGCCTCATGTGGCTTCCCCAAGGGCTCCTCTCCTTGCAGAGTCCTTCCTATTCATCAGAGCTCTAAGAGGGCACTCATGACAGGCTGTGGATGAAGTGCAGACCTCCCTAGATGAAATCAAGAGTGGTTTGGATTCTGTCAGCACAGTTTTTCTGTAGTGATATTTTCTGTAGAAATATCTCTGTTGCTTTTATAACTAATCTTTACTTTGGGGCCTTCTAGCTCGCCAGAATCCCTGTTCTCCAGCACACCTGTGAAGTTGCAAAGGGGCTTACTGTCAATCTAACTGGGGGTCTGGGATTGCTCCCCAGATCTTGGGTTGCGTGTGCCCTTTGGCCAAATCCCGGCTGTATAGGAGACCACACCTGGGTGCGTAAGTGCCCAGTGCAACCTGGTTTCAGACTGGTGTCCAGGAAGAGGGCCGTGGTGTGCTCCATTGAGCTCAGGGTCTGGAGACTGGGAATGAAGACTGAGAAGTGGTGCTCCATGGACCCTGTGTTTTCTCTCACATCAGGCTATAAAGTCAATCCCCAAGGAGGAGCAGCGAGAAGAAGCACTGACCCAGCTCAATAAGGCCGCTCTGGAGCTGTGTGTTGAACAGAGGCCAACTCAGTCAGACCTTCTGTATCAAACCTGGTGCGTTACCTTTGCAAGATAAAGCTTGTAAATGCATCATGTGATCGACAGCCTTAGCAAGCTCTGTTGCAAGCGTTGTGATTCAGTGTGCAGATAATTATATGAAGTCTAGAAGTCATCTTTACACTCTGGTTTTTTTAATAGATTGTAGCAGCTGTCTAAGACCCAAATGCCATTTTTTTCCTGGAGATAAGTTTAGAGTATTACATTAATGTAATTTTGGGGAGTATACAAGATTATTTCTGGCAAAATTATTCTAGTCTATATTTATGAAACCTTTGGGTAATTTTCTGTACCCTTTTACTCAGATAACTGTATCCTCCCTCATACAGTCTCTCTGTTCTTTGCTCAGGCTTTCAGACTGTCAACATATCAACAGCTTCCAGTTGCTTCTAAATTAGAAGGGTGCAGGTTCCTCTTGGTAAACACAGAGAGCAGGTCGATGCTGATTTACCAACATATGTCATGTTGAAGAGCGGGAGATCTGGTTTCACAATAATATTTATGGGTCCATATGAGCCTGTTGATTTGCAAACCGTTGGGACCTCAGAGGGCCCAAACACGAGGAAAGTAATTTAGCTTCCCTCTGCACAGATTATTTTATTTTATTGGTTTAGTTGGACAGAGCAGCTCTCAGCTGTAAGGTGTCTTCACTCCTGGGCACGGTGTAAAACAAGATGGTAATTGCTGTACTTGTCCCCCTTCTGATTCTGAGGCTTCTCTCAGTCTCCAGCTGTGGTGTGAAACAATTGATGGTCTGGTGAGTCACTCTCTGAAGCTGAGATCCCTGCTTGGTTTGCCTGAGAAGGACACCTATGTAGACATTGTTCCAGAGGAAACGGGTAAATAGTAGTTTTAGCACAGCAACTGATTTCTGTGGACTGTTGGGAATCCAAAAAGCGTGCCAAATTTCAACTGAAATAGCAACTTCAGCAGTTTTCCCTCAAAGCTTTTATAACAAAATGCATCAGAGAAAATGGCAGATTGCGTGGTACTAATTGTGATCTGTGGTTTGGCATCATTAAAAGACCACCGCACAAATAAGCCTTTTTAATTTAGCTAGATGTAGCCATGGCTTTCACACAGACTAACCCAGAAAACACTATCTCGCTATTAGCGGTCTTACAGACTTGTTCTGCTACGTGTCTAAGGCCTGTTCATTCCTTATTTAAATAAAGTACTCTTCAAGGTATTGTTTTTCAATGCAGTACAGCTCAGAGAAATAAAAAGAGGAAAATACATTGCAAAAGTAATATACTTCCACTGTGTGAGTGCAGTGGGCTTGTCTTTCTGGATGTGAAAATGTTGCTTTTGGGTAATTGAAATTTTTTTTTTTCTTTAGTGGAAGTAAAGCAACCTATAAAAGGAGGAAAGGAAGACGGAATAACCACTAGGAAAGAAGAGAGAAGGTCATTTGGTGGTAAGGATAAAGAAGGCAAAAAAAGAACAACAAAGACAGCAGGGAAAGAGAAAGAGGTATGTGCTAGGATGCCTGTGGAAACCTCAGTGCTGGGGACAGTGTGATCCATTCTCAGGTTGTGTATCCTGAATTTGAGCTGATTTCCAACCCAGTGAAAGAGGTCCTGCTTCTGGGTGGTGCATCTTGCAACAATCTGAAAGGTGTACTGACCTATGTCGCTTCTTGGTGTTTTTTTTTTTTTTTTGTCTGTCCCTGAATAGGAATGTCCAAGCAGCAGAAAGTTAAAAGTAAAAGATGAGAAAAAGCTTAAATCTTCCACTTCATCGCAGGAGGTGAAAGAGGGAGCGCAGCCCATGGAAGCTGTAACTACAGATAGAGTAGAACCTCCTCAGGAGCAGGTGGACCCTATTTTGTTTGGGACATACCAGGAAAAACTTTATATTGAAGTGAGTCTGACCAAAACTTGTATCTTTGTTTCTTGGTTTTGTTCTTTGCTTGTAAGCTTACACTGAAGCTTAGGTGGAGAAGTAATCATTTCGTTAAACTCGGAAAACTGACAAACATATGTCTGTAATTCTGTAGCAAGGTATGTGTGAAATACAAAGTAAGATGTCCTTTATTCCAGCCTGGAATAAGTTTAACATAAATCCAGCCATCCCATAGCCACATGCGGGATTTATATCTGGGATGTCTTTAGCGTGCTTGCAGACTCTTGAGGGATCAGCAGAATTAATTGTATCTCGGATAATGTTAAGCACACTTCATAGCCAGAAAAGTTATTACCAGAGCTGAGCGCCGTTAGCAGGCAGCCACTTTTATGTGGTTGTGTCCGTGCCTGTACGTTAATGTGTGTGAGAAACCATCTCTCTGTCTGTCAGTCTCGTCATCAGGATTTCTTCCTGTGTTTTCACTGTAACTATCTTCTAATTTCTGCTGCAGGTTTATGGGCTGCTGGATTCAATGGTGAGCAAAATGGTTTCTTTATTTGAGGAACTAAAGAAAAAAGGTGCTCTAAAGTGGGAGAGTGAAGCCCTTTGTAACTAAAAATAGACTTACTTCTAAAAAATAAATAATCATATTGACACAGATCAAATGGAGGTGGTTCTTTCTGAAATGATGCAATGATGCACTGATTACAAATACTGGGCTGCCTCTTTTCTGACATGCTGTGATGCGAGACTGCTGCTAGATCGTCTGTTACTGCTACAGATGATCGCTTGCTGAGAAGAGACAAGGCAAGAAATGCCACAGCCTCAGAAACCCTTAAGAGTAGAAAATACTGGCATTTCTGCTAAGGAAGAAGAATTTAAAAGCGCCAGTCAACATGAGATCTGTCTTATTCTCTGATTTGCAGTCTTGCTTGGCTAGCAGGTAAGTGAGCAGAGAGTGTCCCTTGTACTTGTGAGCCCAAGTACCAGGACAGTAACTAAGAAAAATCCATCCTATTTTTGATCATATTCTTGACTGCTTGTCCAGTCTCCTGGAGGCATCCAGGATCCCTGTGAAAACACACTATCCCAAGGGGTGTGCCATCCTGCCTGGTTTTGCACATGAGTTTATTTCTTGTGCTGCTCTTGCCATCTTTTTCCATCCAGCTCAGTGTATACCCATGCTCCTTTCTGATCTAGCTCTTAATTGATTCCTTCAAAGACTAATCACTCTTGAATTAAACCGAGTGAAATTCATGCCATAAATTTTGTGAGCATGGTTAGGCCTTGTGTTGGAGCCACCCATCCTGTCCCTGTCAGCCTGCGTGTGCATCTGGGCTTACCACCGCTTTCTGTCTGGGTTTCCTTGCGCAGCACAGCTGGAATGGAGCTTCTTGTGGAGGTTTCCCAGGTCTGTGTCACGCGTTCTGCAGCTGGGCTTGGGTCACAGCAGGCTTCCTAGGCAGAGTGAGCTGGCTGCAGGGTCTCTCTTGACCTGGCATCAAGAGAGACCTGGCATATGTCAGTAAAGTGCCATCATCCTGCTAAAGCAGCTGGACGGCATTCCCCGGAAAGGCTTTGGCCCTGCAGAGAAATGACATCAGTGTAGACTATTAATTGAGGTTTGTGATACCTTTGGGGTTCTCAGGCAGCAGATGCATATCCGCGCTGAGCACTGCTGTTACAAATTCTGTACATCGCTGCGCTGTGTGTGCCTCGGGCACATGCTCTTTTTACATTGGCAGCCACACTGACACACGTCTTGGAGCTGCACGTAGTGTAAAATAACTGTTCTTCTGCAGAATTATTTTCTTTTGCTTTCTCATTTTAACTCGTGTGCTGTCTCTGAGGAGAGGGATATATTCTTCCCCTTGGCTCCTGGCAGTACCACAGCAAAGCCCAGCTTATTTTTTTTGCTGGCCAGGCGAGGCCCCTCGTGTTTCGAGATGCTTTCTCGTAGTGAGGTGTGGGGGAAGCACTTTGGCTTCTGTGGAAGCCAGGAGCCTCTTCTGGCTTAGCGGGCACAAACCCACAAAGGGAATGTCTCTGCTCAGCATTCCTGTAGTGAGAATTTCAGCAACATTTTGAGAATTAGGAGGAAAAAGGCCTGAAGTTGGGGTGTGTCTCACAGGCTCTGACAATAGCTCCTGCCTCCCTGGAGATGATTATCAGCTTGTGAATATGCCCAACTCAAACAGCTCAAGCCATCTGTTTCTAGACAAGAGGGAGTCTGCGCATTATAGAGGCAACGTGATTATCTCAAAGGCAGGAATACTTTTATTTGGTATCTTTACCTTAAAAGATGGCACAGCCCATTTACAAGATCCGTGCCTCCAGTCCAGCCTATGGAAACCAGGCTCCCCGTATACCTCTGCTCACAGGAAAACTTGTTAATAGGAAAACAAGTAGATGGGAGTTTCATGTTAGTTACGTACTATGGAAGAATGTCGTACGCTGGTCTCCCAAGGCAGGAGCCTGGTGGCCCAGGGCAGGCAGGAGGCATAAGAACTTCTGCAAAGGAGACTACCCTAATTGCCATGAATATTGCCAGTGCCTCTTACAGCCCTGGCCAAGAATGTCCTCGAGGGACAAGGTACAGCAGTGCACAGGAAGGGGTGTGCTGGGCCGACAAGTGCAAGACTCTGCTGTCTGGCTGCTGCAGCTTTCCCTGAGCCAGCTGCTTTTTTTTTTTTTTTTTTTTTCCTTTTGCACTGATTTGTGGAAGTTACATGACTGGAACTGCAGTGGAATTAGAGCTGGCTTCCACAGAACGCCTCCAGAAACATGTACCCCTCACTTACAGGCTTGGTGTAAGCAGAGATGTGGGTCCTGTCATTAGAGCAGAGGCCCTCAGGGCTGGTCAGCCCTGCTCTCTGAGGACGCATGGATGCTCCAGTCCCTGTACTGTCAAGTCCTGGCAGCCAGGCAAGGAGAGTATTCCTTCTCTTCTCCTAAACGTGGGCATTATTTGTATTAGTGTTAATAATTTGTGTTGTGTTTGCTACATAACTGAGGTGAGCGACCTTCCTGGCCTTGGGAGTTGCATACCAAACCCATCACGTGAGTCAGGGCCTGAAGACACCATAACTATTAGAGGGGCCAGGAAGGGGGGATTTCAGGAAAATGCTGCAAGCAGAAGGTGACAGCGCATTTCCGGAGGCTTCTCGAGGGCAGAGGGGGGCCTGGGTGAGCAGCCAGCTTGTGCCAGGGCTGAGGGAAATCAGCTTTGGAGCCTTGCGTGCAGGGTTGTGGGCCACCTAGCAAACCCCGTGTTTGTAGAGCTCTGCTGCAGCGCGTGGGGTTGTGTCCCCCGTGGCGAGGTTCACTTTGCTTATGAAAAGCCAGTGCCTGAAGAGGGGCACGCTGGCTGCCTCAGCTGTCTGACACAGGTGAACCGGGAGCACTGGGAACAGAGGAAGAGGAAGGCTGGGATCTTGGGCAGTGGGAGCCATTCCTGTCAGTTGCCTGAGCTGGGGCATTCTCCAGGTTGACCTGGAGGACGGTTTGGATGCTGGAAGTGCTCATCTCACAGACTGCAGCTGGGAGTGGGATGAGATGCGCGTTCAGCTTGCGTGGCCAGAGCCTGTGGGGAAAGTCAGGCGGATGAGATCTGCAAAGCCCCCGGAGGCAGGCAGCCTCCCCCCTGCCTTCTCCCCGCCGCCCGGGGCAGGACCTTCAGACCTTCAGCGCCTGGGCCCGGGGCAAGATGAATCTCAGCTCCACGCTTTGCGCAGCGGGAGCATCAGCAGGAAGGCACGATCCCCCTCCAGAATGTCTCAGCACACAGGAGATGCTTTCCATTTTGGAAAATGTCAGCGATATTAAAAAGATTATATATATCCATAATACTTGAAGGCCTGTCAGTGATTAAAATGGAAGGCAGAGGCTGGGAGAGAGGGGGTGGCATTGAAGCGATCGAGAGACATGACTTATTTTGTCATGTCATCTGATGCCTCCCTCTCTCCCCCAGCCCGGCTCCGGGGAGCCGCTCGGAGCAGGAGAAGAATCTGCTCCCAATTTAGATCCCCGGCAAAAAAAAAAAATAAAAAAAAATTAACCAACCCACATTGCACCCGTGGCCTTGGGTACCAGAGAGGGAGCTGCCTGGCGGGGAGGGGTCGGCATCCCTGGGAGCTGCTTCCGAGCCCGGGGACGCTGATTGCGGTCTAAAAATAATGGCGGGGGGG
>VZTL01054493.1:74183-91002 GCA_013400535.1 Scopus umbretta
GCGGTTTGGGGGGGGGCTGGCGGGGGGGGGGGGGGGGGTGAGCAGTGCAAACATGTGGCGAGTGTGTTCGGCGCTCGGCGGGCGCTGCAGCGGGCACGCGTGCGGGGCTGGGGCTCCGCGTGGACGAGGGACAGCCGTGTGCTCCGGCAGCGCGATGCTGCTGCCATTCCTTGGGCCTGGGAAGGGTCTGCGCTTTGCTCACCCTTTGCATCTGTGTTGGAACCAGGCTCCCTGCCAGCTCCTGGTCCTTCCCCTGATTAGCCCACAAGCCCTGAGGCTTTGACAAACATTTTCCCTTTCAGAAAAGCTAATTATCACGGCAGCCCCATCATCACCCCTGGCTGGTGCTGCTGTGTTGGCCGGGAGAGCCCCTGACTCGCTGCTCCTTGGGGTCTGAGCTTTTGGGAAGCATCTGGAGGGCAGGAGGAGCTGGGCTGCAGGGTGGGAAGGGGCGATGCTGCAGCTGGTGCTGGGGTTGGGGCTGCCCCCAGGCTGCGTGGGTGTCCCCCGGGAGGAGGATGGCTCGGGCAGCCACACTCCGGGCCGGTGTGGAGTGCTTCATCCCTGGTTGCCGAGTGTCTGGAGGGGAAAAGGGAGGCAAAGCTGCCGGGGGTGGTGTGGACCATGGGCTCCCTGTGGCACGGGTGTGAGGGGGACGTGGCCACCATGGGATCCTGGCAGAGGGCTGGCATGGTTCCCCTCGGCTCCTTGTCCCCTCAGCTCCCTGTCCCTCGGCTCCCTGTCCCCTTCCCTCTTTGGGTAAGCGCGTGGGGGGATGCTGCCAGTGCTTGGCATGCCTGTGGGGAGGGAAGGACCAGCTGGCTGGCACTGGCTGCGCTCTCACAGCTCCTTCTCCGGCAGGTGCTGATGCTAGCAGATGGAGACAGCGCTGGGTTCCTCTACCGCCAGTTGCCTTTCCTTGCGTCCCTGGAGAGGAAGGACGGGAAAGCCACTGCCTATCTCTGCAGCAACTTTGTCTGCTCCCTGCCCGTCACCTCACCCCAGGAGCTGCGTGGGATGCTCTGCCCGTGAGCCCCTCAGCCTGTCTGCCTGCAGGAAGGCGAGGGGGAGTCAGACTGTCACGCCAGCTTGGGAACACAGGAGAGACCGGTAATAAAGCCACCCTGGGCACCAACTGCCTCCTGGATGGTTTCTGGTAGCGCAGTGGGGCTGTGCCCTTCCCTGCCTGCTGCAGATCAGGCTCTGCTTGCACCGCTGCTCTGGCAGCATCTCGGCAGAACTGGCTCTGGTCCCTGGTGCCGGTTTTGGCAGGGCCAGGAGACACCCACTGAGGAGCATCTTTTCCCCCTGCACGCGCGCTTGCTCTGCGCCTCTTCTCGCTGAAGAAAAGGAAAACAAATTAAATATAAATCCCAGTGTTAATGGAGAAGTCAGATGGGAAAACTATTAGGGTTCCTATAGCAACCCAGGGCAACATTGTCAAAAGCACCTGGATGACTTGGGAGTCAAGTGCTTTTGAAAGTGTTACTGGTTATGACAGCCGTGGTATTTTTCCATTACAGGGTAGATTGTAACATACATTAAGGTAATCATATAGTGCATGCAGAAAACCTGCTGATTACCACGACTGATGAAAACGTGCCACGGGACCCAGCCTAAGCACTTCCAAACGGCTAAACATCCCTTCCTGGCTTTGTCAAGGGTGCAGAGACCTGGTACCACTTGAAAAAGGACTTTTCAGAGGCTTGTTTTCTTTATAAAAGGCCTGGCAGCCAGCTGCACCGCTTCCCCTGGGACCTGCAGTGAGGTGGGCTGCCTCCTCGGGGCTGAGGATGCCGGGAGCTGGGGGGCTGGCGTGCCCCATGGCTGCCCTGGGATCCCCAGGATCGCTGTGGGTGGGTGCCCCTGCCCGGCACCCTGGCTGGGGATCCCCAGCAGGGGTGGCAAGCAGGGAGATGTCCCAACCTGTGCCTCAGCTGGGGCTGCCAGCCCTCCCTGCTGGGGCAGGAGCTGGGGAGCCCCGGCTGGGGAGCCCCGAGCCTGCAGGCAGCGGGGCTGGCAGGAGAGCGGCCGGCAGCAGCTCCATGCCGGGGTGCGTGGCTGGGCTGGGCTGGAGCAGGCAGGGGCAGGTGGGTTGGCCGGGGCTGCGTTTTCAGGCTGGGTGCTCTGGGTGGGTGCTGCCAGCCAGGGTGCTTGGGGCTGCAGCTGCCCCAGCCTCATCCCTGCCTTTGCAGCAAGTTTCAAATACAACACAAAAACACCTTCGCACAGCTTCTGGCCAGCATTTGAGGAGTGGGGTGTTTGGTTTGCTCTGAACCTTCCTGGCAGAGCCTAGGCTGGGCCAAGGGTCTCACCCATCCTCACTGGGGGCTCAGCCCGCATCCTGCTGATGCCAGCCGTGGGGACGGCGCTCCCAGGTCTTGGCATCTCTGCACGCTGAGCAGAGGGAGATAACCCACCCCAGCAGAAGCAGGATGCCGTCACCAACCACACAAGTTTCCTTTGCTGCAGCGTAAACTTTATTCTCTCTTTCCTCCCGCCTGTCCCTCCTCCTCCTCCCTGCTTCCAAACAGGCAAGTACCATGTTTTCAGCATCCCTCTGACACCCTGGGGCTCCCCCAGCACAGCAGTCGGCACCCTGGCTGGCGGCATGCTGTCATCTGGCAACGAAGCGGTGCCAAGCTGCGCTGCCCAACGGCTTTCCAGCCGGTTGTGCCAGGATTTGGGGGTAACCGGCCAGGAGAAATGCCTTTGAAGTCAAAGAGGAATTTTACACCTCATCTAGTGAATGCTTTCTATGCTTGTGGAAGAGGAGGGGTTTTTATTTTCTCTCTTCTCTTGGTTTTAAAAGCTGAAGTGTTTCTGGAAATCCAACTGAAAATTGCTGGTTTGGCAGATGGCTGGCTGCTTTCCTCTGCTTTCCTCTGGTTTTTTTTTTGTTGTTGTTGTTTTAAACTTGGCATCTCTGCTGCGGGGATTGATTTGACACCCGTCCTCATGAGCGCTTGGAGCAGGTCGGTGCTGCGTTCATGCCAGGAGAGCATCCTTGGGGAGCAGGGCCAGTGCTGAGCACCCCATGGGGAAGCCCAGATGTCTCGGGCCCCGGGGCTGGCTGGGTCCATGTGCAGCAGCTGTCCCCAAGTTGGCTTGGTGCTGGGGGTGATGTGCCAAGCTCATTTTGGTGCCCGCCAGCTCCCATGGCACAGGCACTGGGTGCCTTTCTCCTGCACTGTCTTGCTTGTCGGCGCGTCTCTGTAAGCCGCTGCTGGGCAAAAATGTGCTGTGAACCTCTGTCAGGATGAATTGGGCTCACCTCAGAAAAAAACAAAACAAGGAAGAAAAGTCCTCTGTAATAAATAACAGATGTTGTGTCATCTCGGTACTCCTGGCACCTCTGCCTCGCTGCTGCCTGCGAGCCGGTGGCCCCATCCTGTGCGGCCCTGTGGGTCACGCTCTCTGCCCCATCCCTGCAGCCACACGGCTGCTTCAGCCATTTGGGTTTATGGCCTTGGCAAGGGGCTTTTTTGCTTGAGTTCAGTTGCAATGCCCCCCCCCTCGCTGGTCCCCTCAGTGTTCCCTGGCTGTTCTGGGCTCCAAGGCACCCATGGGTGCTGCTGCTGGAGCCAGCATGGCCACAGTGGTTAAACCCTCCCAGCGATGCTTCCTTCCTCATCACTTTCCTGTCACTAACCCACCGATTTTGCTGCAAATGCCTTTGATTTTCTGCAAGTGTTTTCCAGTGCAAGTAACAGGAGGCGGGGCTGGCAGGGTGCTGCCCAGCTGGCCTGGGCTCTCGGAGGGCTGACGGAGCGGGGTCAAAGGTGCTCAAAGGTGAAGTGGCTCAAAGACCACTTCACAATATCCATTCTCCTGACCCCCCTCCCATGTTTCCTTTGGCAGTGGATGCAGGGGCTGCCGGGGACTTGCCCCAAGGCAGCACCGGACTCCCCTTTCCTTGCCAGCGGGAAGGCTCGGGGCGGCAGGAGGTGGCATCCCACGCTCCCCCGTGCTTCTCTCCAGCTGCAGAGCTGTCCAAAAAAAACCCCCAAAATGCATTAAATAACCCATGTGCTGCTTTTTCCCCACAAACCCTTGGGTTTTCCATCAGACTGCTCTGGAGGGTGCAAGGTTGGTTTATTGCTCTGCCTGGGGCTCTGGAATTGCCTGGGAGCCCCAGCAACCCTGGAAGGGGAGAAGCAGGTTTTCCCCTTCAGTTTTTTTAATTAACAAAAAACCCTTTCAACACTTTAATTTTTAACTCTTACATTGGGGGATCTGCAGCGCACCCCCATCGCTCAGCCCACCAAGGCAGCTGGTCGGGCTGATGCCTGTCGTGCCCCTTCGGGGGTTCCTGGGCACATGGCGGCGGGAGGCAGCGCTGGAGGCCACCATCGCTACTCTAATGAGGCTTTCCCTCTAATTAATATTCCCCAGAAAAGCTGGCACTGGTTCTGGGTCTCTCAGCTTTTATCTCCTTTGGCATTGATGTGACATCAATGGGAGACGGGGCTTTGAAAGCTGTTTGTTATTTGCAATGTTGCATCTGCAGGAGAGGGAGGACGGAGAGGGGCGTCCCCGAGCCTGGGTCCAATCCTGCTTCGGTGCTTATCCCCCCCGGAGACATACGTGGGGGTGCAATTTGGGCATCCCTGTTTCCAGTCCCTCCAGGAAGGTACATTGGGCAAAATAATGAGGTTTCTGCACCCAGTTGCCTCCCACATGGGTGCCCGATTCACACCCAAGCATGCAACTAATTCACGCGTGAGCACCCAGTTGGGTCATGCCTGAGCACCCGATTGCACCATGCTTGGGTGGCCAATTAGGCAACACCTGAGCACCCAATTAGTCAACACCTGAGCACCCAATCTGCTCATGCCTGAGTGACCGAAAAGCTCCTGCCTGAGCATTATTTTGGGCATAAATGGGCAGGTTTTGGTAGCTGGGGGCTATAGGGGTGCCGATGAGGGAGGAGGTTGGAAAGGGCCAGGTGCTGGTCATGGCTGCTCTGAAAGTGATGGAAAAGCCCCACTGCACCCCAAAACATTGAGGGACCCTGCGGCACCCCAGTGCAGGAAGACCTAGGGAAGGGCAGGAGATGTGGAGCTGGAGTCCCGCTGGTCCAAGGAGTGCCTCCATGCCTGTCCTATGCTGTTGAGCCCAATTACTCCAATACTCACCCAAAGGGAATTTGCAGCTGGTGAGCTGGTGTGGTGAGTCCCCCAAATTGCAAACTCCTCCCTGGGACATTTCAGGGAGCTCACTGGGGTCCCCATGCACAGGGAGGTGGGTGGGGGGCACGTGTTGTGTTCTGGCCGTCATCCTTGCAGGGGCTGGCTGCATCCTGCTGGAGCATCCGCAGGCAGCCGGCTCTGCTCCTCGCCTCAGCGTTTGCGGTGCACAGATGTTCGTGCCATCCAGCTCCAGTAATTCCAATATTCTTGACAAGTGAATTTGCAGCTGAAGCTGGCCAACACTTGCTCCAAATGTGCTTTTTTTTGCTTTTTTTTTCTCCTTTTTTTCTTTCTAAACTACTTTCCATGCAGATCAGTGCCAGGGACCTGGGGGCTGTGCCAGACTGCAGTGCGGGGGCTCTGGGGGGGGCCCTGCTTGGCTTGGCCACTGCCTCAGTTTCCCCTCCCACGAAAGCGTGTCCTGGCTGTTCCTATCCAAACCATCCACCACCCCCATGTCGCCCTGGAGCATGTGCCCTGCTTGGCCTCTCCCAGAGCCACTGTGTGCTCCAGCTCCTCTTTTGCCAGGATAAACTGGGGATCCTGAATGCTGTGTTTCAGGGCAGTGCCCCCCAAAGCGGGGAGCGGGGTGACCCCAGGGACAAGGTAACGGCTCTGCCCTCGCAAGGGGGTTGGTGCTGGGATGCTGCTGGGTGCAGTGAACAGCCAGCAAGATGGGGAGGTGGAACGGGGATGCTGTCTGCCTCCCGCCCAGAGGGAGAACACACAGGCAGGATACAGCCGAGCTGTTTAACACCTATTTTTTTACCGGGCAGAGAGGGGCAGACACTCTCTGGGGGCCGTGAAAGGGAATTTGCAGCTGTTCCCAGGCTGGCTACCATGACCAAGAGCACATGCCGAGGTGTTTTAGGGACCATCATCCCCACGTGATGCTCAGTCACTCCAAGTAGGCGCTGCAGCTGCGGACTGATGCTTTTAACCAGCTTTAACACTTGGAGATCTCCCCCTCCTCCCTGCCACTGCTGCAGCAATCTCATCCATTTCTCACGGGACTGTCACCCTTGGCCACCACTGGGAAGCCAGGGAAGGGTGGGAAGTTATGGCTGGAGGCCCTACAGCGCCTGCGGCACGGCAGGAGGGCAGCAGGAGGCCATCCGTGCTTATTAAGGGTTATGCAATAGACACTTGGCCATTACACGGCTATTAATCCTCCTTTAATATGGTTTCAGTATTTACTGACCACAGTAACTATTGCATTAAATTGAAATTAAATGTGTATTTTGGAGGCTTTACAGAAGGGTGGAGGAGGATGTCTGGGGAGGTAGGTCCAGGTTTGTGGGTGCCTGGGTGGGAGGGGTGGGGTTTGGAGTTCGCAGAGGGACCGGGACCCCAGTGGATCCTGAATGGCCTCGTCACCAGCGTGGGGATGTCCTCCAGGTGCTGTGCCAGGCTGTCAGTTGAAGTGAGGTGCTGGTGGCATCTCCGGTGCCTTCGGCGCTTTGTGAGCTGCTAAATTCTAGGCGAGAGATGCTGAGAGCAAAGCCCTGGCGTGGGCTCCTGGGGAGCCTCAGCTGCTAATCAAAGGGGAACAGGCTCTGCTTTTCATCTGGGGCTTTTTACACAGCTCCAGCAAAGGCTGAGCTTGCTCTTCTCCCTGTGGCCAGGTGTGTTTTGGGGTTAACCTCTTGTGTGCTGCAGCCTGGCAGGAGCATGTAGCGACACTTAATGGTATCAGCTAAGGCTGAATGGGACCCTGGGGCTTTGGGAAAGCAGGAACCAGGCAGTGATGCCTGGGTTTTTGGGCCAAATCTCCCACTGGAATAGCAGGATGGGCCCCCAGGCATAAGAGCCAGGCTTCTGGCTGCAGCATGGTTGTGCTGAGGCCACTTCCCCTGGTGCCTCGGGGTGATGCCCACTGGCTTGTTTTGGGGGCTTTATCCACAGACGAGGAACCTGCATGTTCCTGCCTGACCCAGCGTTCTCCTCCCCGTCTCCGACACCCATGAATCTGGGACAGGCAGAGCCAGGCTCGCTGCGATTATCCACGGATTAAAGGCAGCTAATTTAGTTTGAGTTACAGAGGCTAAATTGGATCGATACGTTGGGGTGAAGCACATAAAAGAAGAATCGATAGGTGTTGAAAAATGCAGAAGACGGGCTGTATAGCTCTATGGGGTGATGCTTTTGGGGCCAGGGTAGTGGCAATGCCCAAGTGGTGTGGGGCCAGGAGGGAGAGGTGGAGACGTGGGAGCTGGTGGCAGGCGATCCCTCGGGCGATGCACGCCAGCAAAGCAGAACTGCAACTCAGCACAAGGCTTTCATCAGGTTTTTGCAGCTCAGCAGACTGGAGGCTGCCGTGACAGGCGCGAGCTTCAGCTCTGTGGGATTCGAGGCACAGGTTTGACAGCCGGCCCCCACCCGTGCTGGCATGCTCGCCCCCGCGCTGGCTGGGGACATCACGGCTGCGAGGAAACTGGTTTGAGGTTCAACCAGAATTTGGGCAGAAGCTGGCTTGGGCCATCTGCAAGGTGTGGACCAACTGGGCATCCTCATCACTGGATGCTTGCTGGTGTAAACTGGGGATGTTCCAGTGTCCCCCAGGGTTTCTGAGCCCCCGTGGCCACCACCAAGGGCTCGGTCTGTCTCCCTTGTGCTGCCTTCTGTCCAGGCAGCGCAGCGGGAGGCAGGGTCCTTTTTCATAGCTGACAGTCTATGGATATTTATAGCAGCATATTAAAAACGTCCACCGCATCCAAAATTAGTCATGGGGCCCTGGATAGATCCAGGGTGCTGGGTACGGTGGCACTGATATCACCCCCAGCTCCGTGCTCAGATGGCAGTTGTGTGGCCCTGCGGCTGGGGTGTGATGAAGCGGGGGTCCCCGTCCCTCCGGGGCTGCGTGAACAGCTCTTGGGTCCTGTCTTTGGACCAGACTCTGCTCCCACATATCAACCCCTCGTCCCTCTCGGGTGCCTGCTCGGGATGCTGGCAGCGCCAGGCTTTCTACCCCTCTCAGCACCTCTTCCTCACCATCTTGTGCTTTAAAACTCAGGTTTCTGTGGCTGTGACCAATGTCTCCATCAGTTGCTGGGGGGGTGCAGGAGCTGCTCCCACCGCCACGTGCTGGGGCTGCCGGCTGCCTCTGGGATGTGCAAAGCGTGGCCAGCACAGCCATGTTCATCTCCTGGAAAAGCAGCCAAGAAAGGGAATTTGTGTTTTGGTGAATGGCCGGAAATTAAAGGGGGAGAAGAAGGAGACAAAGCTATTTCCCAGCTCCTAGGGGATTCATAGGGATAACAGAGAAAAGAACAAAATATAATTTAGAAAGAGTATACAAAAACAAAAGTGCTGGAGGGGGTCCTGGTCGTAGTGCGAAGCCTTAGCCTGAGGGACGATGAAGCATCGCACTGCAAGCCCACGGGAGCTCGGTGTGTGTCAGCAGCTCTGCCATGGTGGGGGCAAGAGTGGGTCTCCCCATGGTGTTTGGGGACCCTTCAGGCCATGGGAAGGCTGGGGGCTGAGCTCTGGCAGGAGAAGGTCTCTGGCTTTGCTTTCTCAGTCTGTAACTCCCCATTGCTCTGACTGCTCTTCACCCTGGCTCCAGCCAGGGACCTGCGTGTTCCCAGCAGAGGCTTGTTTCACCTGGAGCAGATCGCTAGAGCCAGGCAATCAGCCTCCAGCAGCAGACACCCCGCTGGGAAATGCTGACGTTATTAGTATTATTATTACTAATAATAATCCTGCTTGCGATGGGGTGGTTAGTTGCATGGCCGAGAGCTCAGCCCCTGCTCCGAGCACACTCTGCAAGCGGCTGTCCTGGTCATGAGGAATGGAAACCTCCATTACTGAGGCTCAGCCCTGGGGTGATGGTCCAATGCTGGGGGTCAGAGTCTCCACCCGTGGACTCTGTGGGCTGGGGGATGTGGCTGCTGGGCATCCCTGAGCACCTCCATGCGCCCCTGGCATGAAGGGGCTCAGCCTCACGGGAGGGTTCATTGGGTTGGGGACCTCCTGTCGGCAGGTTTGTGAGGATGGGACAGGCTGAGGAAAAGTTTCCATCCTATCCCAATGGAAAATGTGATCCCCACAGATCAGGCATCCCTGCAGGTCCAGGGATCCCATGGGTCTTCTCCCTGCAGGTTTGGGATCCCTGGAGATCCGGGATCCTCGCCAGCCTGAGCAGGACACTTATCCCTCCACTCTGAGGGAGCAGAGTCAGAAGGAGGTGGAAGGAATTCTGCTCATGAGTTTTGGCAAAGTCATAATTTAAATTTAATTTAACCCCCCCTCCCCGCCCCTTTTTCTTCACTAAATGGCATGATTTTAGTCTGTTGGCAAAATGAGGATCTTTCTGCATGCAGTGCCCAGGCCAGCCAGTGCTGGCAGGGGGACAGCTGGGGAGGGGGGGACAAGGGAAGGAGTACCCTGTGCTGGGGGCAGGCAGGCAGGGGCAGCGAGGCAGAGCAAAAGGAAGCAGGAGACAAAATTAGCAGGAAATCAGGCTGGAAACGTGCCCCAGGGAGGGAAATCTCTGCGCGGGGCTGCGGCATGGCTGGGTGAGCCACGGCCGGCGCGGGGCAGAAGGTGGGTGTCCCCATCCCTGTGCTGCTTTGGCAGAGCCCCCGGGGACCTGGGGTCCTTTGAGGCTTGCAAAGCTGAGAAGTGTGGGCAAACACCCTTCTGGGAAGCTGCTGTTCTCTCTCCACGCCACCTCCCCATCTGTCTGCCTGCCCTTTTGCTCTGGTCTCCCTCATCCCACGCTAATGATAGTCCTGGTTAGTGCCACTAATGAAGGACCGCAGCTTTGATTACCGGGATAGATCCTGCACTCATCTCTGGCCGAATTCCTCGTGGCATTAATGAAGCCCTAAAATCACTTTTATCTCCTGGGACAGCCGAGGGGAAGGGCTGCGCTGGGGCAGGGGATCCTGCAGCCCCGTGGAGGGGTACAGCGCCCGGGCTTTTCCTGAGCTGCATCTCCATGGCAACGCTGAGGGATGCTCCTGAGGGATGCACTTGCAAGGCCACCGAGGGGAATCCCAGCAGCCTGGGGGCTTCGGCACCATGCAGGGTCGGGGAGAAAACGCCTGTCTGGGCTGGGAGCATGGCTGTCTGCGTGTCTGTCTGTCTGTCCGCCCACAACAATATCCCTGCGGATGTTACGCAGAGGCGCTGCTTGATCTCGGCCCCAGCAGCAGCCACTTAAAGCCCACATCCACGTGGCCTCCCCAGCCTCGCCAGCGATGATGAGCATCTCCCAGAGTAAACAATTACAGAATTAACCCCACAATCCTTTCAGCCCCTAACCTTCCAACCATGACCACGTCCTTAGCTTGGCTTCACCGAGCAGAGGGATAGAAATCTCCAGCCATTTCCACAGCACGGCACCAGCGCAGCACTTGGCCCCAAATATGTATTTCTTTGTAACACCTGTCTTTCCTTTTCAGTGTTTTTTATTACGAGACACATTTGTATTAAAGTAACCCTAACCCAGGAGTCGGGGTTCAGGGGTCCTCCTGATGCATTGGGACCAGCGGGGAGGCTGAGACGTCTGCGGCTGCTTCGCACGAAGGCGCGGGGTGGTTTGCAGGGAAGCAGGATGGGTCCCAGCGTCTCCTGCAGAACGTCTCAGGGCAAAAATCAGCCCTGCAGAGGAAATGCAGCACTGTGCTGGTGCTCGCTGGCCGGTCGCTGCAGGATGGCGGTGCCGTTGGTGGGGCTGCCCCCTTCTCCCAAAGTTGTCACCTTTGTCCCCTCAGGCTGTGCATGGGGGAGCTCAGACTGCTCCCCTTCTTTTGTTGCCATTTATCTATAATTTAGCATGGTTTTTAGTTATATTCTAATTGAGTTTCATGTGTCACAGCGTGTCTCAAACAGAAAATATAAATATTTAACAACCTCCACTGGTAATAAAGATTCACATTTGCCTCGTTCTGGTTCCCAGTACATGAATATTCTGCACCACGCTCCACGGGTATTAACTTCATTCAGATTTCTGCCTGGTTATGCAATATAATGGTAATGACAGATAGAAGCCAGATCTTAAAAAAAAAATATAATCAAAACCACCAACAACAAACCAGTTTGATGTCATTAACTCCCCTCTGTTGGTTAGGGGAACACTAATATGTTTCCTTTCATTGCCGGCTCCCCTGTGCGTGCAAGCGCCGTGTGCTTGCTCCAGCAGCGCTGTGGGTGGGAGCTGCCCCAGTCACACCAGTATGGGCAAGAACTGGGACGTGGGAAGGGCAGGGGCAGCTTAGGGGGACAGGAGGCATCTGAGGCTTGGCTCTTGCAGGGCAAGGGCTGAATGGAGCCTGGTTTGGGCTGAAATAAAGCTGGGATCATGTCCCCGCTGTGCTGCCACTTGGGCAGGGATGTGGGTGAGGTTGGACATGAAGTAAAGCATCACTGGGCTCTGCCTGGGCTGGGGCAGGGCTGTCACAGCCAGGCGCTTGGAAGGTGAGACGGGCCGGCGCCACGGTGGGAGGAAGCGCCGGGTGATTTTTGGGTGGTGGCTGCTACCTGCGAGGACAAGCTGGGTCTGTCCCGAGCTAGCGGGACCCAGGCGCCACAGGGGAGCGGCTCTCGGGGAAGGTCTCGGGACTCACCCGACTGTGGGTGGCCACGTGCCGCTGCCAGGCCCGACGTGCCGGGGGTTGCCCAGGTCTGCACCAGGGGAGGTGAAACCATCTGGGCCACAGCTGGGCCCAGGCTTCCCACCGAAACATCCCCCAAACTGCCTTTGGTACCGTTATGAGTGTTTTAGGGCAGGGCAAGGCTTCCCGAGCGTGTCAGCTCTGGTATGGCAGGAGCAGCGGCAAAGCGGAGGCAGGGGACAGGCTTCAAGCCTGCTGGTGCCCTGCGCTTTGCTGGGGGCCTGCCAGGAGGTCGGCGCAGGGCAGCTGCCGGTCCCTCGCCCCCATCCTCATGTGGTCTGGGGAGTCGGGCTGCTCCTCGGAGAGCTCCTGCAGGAAAGGCTGGAGCTGCGAGCTGCAAAAAGGCTGCCTTGAAATCGCCAAACCCCCTCAGTACCTCGCGAAGGAGGAGGACAGGGGAACACACTGGATCCAGCACCTCCTGCACACATGACTCTCATTTTGGTCCTGTGCAGCTCTGGCCGTGTGCGCTCATGAAGGCTGGGCAGCCCCAAACCCCTTCTTTTTTGCCCCATTCAAGTGGTGACCCTAGCAGCCCACTGTGCCACTGCTCAGGTTAAAAGCAGGGTGGCAAGCCGCTCATGTTCCCTGGAGATTCATTAAGGTAATTATGATTCATGCCAGAGAAAGGCCATGGATGGGCTACGTGATTCAGCTAAATGGTGTTGAACCGGCTAAAAGCACCCCAGGTACCACCGGCACCTTCCCACCGGCACAGCGAGGAGCAGCTGGAGCCGTGGCAGAGGAGGGGACCCTACCGAGCAGCCGGCACGTGGCTCACACCCAGGGCTCGCCGGGGCCGCCGCGCTGCTCGGCCATCTCTCGCGCCACGTCCCTTGCTCGCGTCGTTGCACGTCCACACGCGCACGCCTCGCTCGCGCGCGGGCTCGCCGGCACGGCTCGCTGGGTGCTGTCTCGTGGCGGGGCTGGGCTTGACAGCGAGCTGTTGCCTGGGTTCCCATATATCATGAAGATGTTGCAAGCTGCTGAAAATTCAAAGTGCTGTTTTAATTATGTGCTGTGAGGAAAGCAGCCTGAATCTTGGAAGGAGGCTAACAATGGGACTGCCAGGATATTTTCAGTGGCAGAAACCCAGAATACATCCCAATGTATCTTTAAAAGGGAAAAATGTCAGGTTTGTCTATGAAATAATAACTAATAACCTATAAACAATGACATCACTGTCCACCTCGCTGCTGGGGAAGTGATTTAGAGATGCCTTGTCTATGTGAAATGAGAACATCTGCTCTCTGCTGGAAAGAGGAGGAAGATCTCCTCATCAGCATTAAATTTAAATGAGCCAGTCTTCATTTGCACGCTTCTGCGCGCTCCGACTCCTGCAAGAAAGTGACTGGGGAATGCAAGCTTCGGCAGAGGCTCAGCAAGCCAGTTCTTCCTCCATGGCTTTCATGAAAATCAGACTTTTCTATCCAAGAAGGTTCCACCGGCCATGGACCAACCCATCACAGCCCCACGAGCAGCCAGGTGGGATTTGGTCTCCCCTTGCCCCAGCGTTTTGTGGTCAGCATCTCCTCCCAGCGCGGCCACCTGCACCCCACTTCCCACAGGAGGGCAAGGGCAAAGCATGCCCCGGCATCTCCGTGGGTGTGACAGAGAAGCCCTGCGCTCTTGGTGATTTAGAAATTGCTTTAGGGATAAACGAAGACAGGGTAAGCCCGCCCCAGCATCTCGCCGCAGGTACCCGCACACCCTGGCCCAAGTACCACTGTGGCAGGTCTACAGCACCCAGGGCTGCCTGGCTGCCCCGCTCCTCATCAGCCACCCGCATTGCAAGCTGCCAGCAGGCTTTGGCACGCTCCACATTATTTTTGATTATATTTTACTTTAAAGGGCCATTAGTTACAAAGATTTTCCAGCAGAGGCCTTAGAAAGAAAGAAGGAAAGGGGGAAAAAAAAGCCCCTTCCACATCAAGGGTTGTTGGGGGTGAGCTGGAATATGAATAATGATTGAGAGGGGTTTAAGCAGTGAAGGAGCAATGTTTGCGGTACAGAAGGCCCAGAGGCACTCAGGGGTGCCCCCAGATCACATCCAGGCTTCCCCTGCGGGTGCAGAGCCCCCTCCCCAGAGGAAGGGCAGCCATCCCAGCCTGCAGCTGCCAGCTCGGGGCAGTGCTTGCTGCTGAGCTCCTGCCTGAGTCCCACTGCGCTCCGTGGGATGGAGGATACAAACTCTTGCTTGTGACCTAGCATCCTGCTGGCTTGGCAGAGTCTCCTTTCCCTCCCATCCTGACCCCTCTCTTCCCAGTCCCCCCAAGGGATGCATTTCTCCATCCCCTTGCCCTCACTGCTATTCACTGCTCCTCAGAGAGCAAGAGACATTCATGCCACATCGCTCAGTCCTTGTTATTAGAGCCACCTGCTCATTTAATGTTCATTTATTTTAAAACTATTTGGGTCATTTGCTCCCCAGTTGGTAGGGGAAGCCACAGTTTCAGGACAGGGGAAGGGGTGCAGAGGGTGCAGTGCACCCCCCCCCAGACCTGCCACCTGGGGCTGGGAGCTGGGGGACAGCATTGGCCTCCTTGGGGTGGGATGGTGACCTGCCTCCCCATGGAAGCACAGCCCTTGCAAGGGGGTTTAATGAGTTTGACCTCCACGACCTGGGGCTCAGCTGGGGCCATCACAGCCTGGCCATTGTGCACTGCAAGAGTGGGCTGGAAAAAACTCAACTAGGGCAAATTTTGGTTAATCTTTTATAAACGGACCAAGAGCTAGTTCCCTCATGCCTGGCCACCAGCAGCACCATGAGCTGCCATCCTCTCCACACCCTCTCCTCCCCCCATGTCCACCTTTTTTCAATTAGCTCTAGTTCAGCAGGTGCTAATCACCGCTCCAGCTCCTGCCTTCCTCCCCCCCTCACAGCAGGAGGTTGCCTAAAGGTGCTGCTGCAGCTCTGGGATGAAGATATTCTCTGGCTGGAGCTCCTGAGCACTCAGGTAAGAGCCCAAGAAAAATTGTCCTGGTGAGACCTCTTGTTGGTGTTGTGCATCTTGTGTTGGGGCAGGAGACATGGAGATGGAGATGGAGATGCTCTTGGGTGCCTCTGGCTGCTATGAGTTCCTGGATGGAGAGCTGGGTGTTGTTTTTCTTGAGTCTGGAGTCACTTGGGAGGACTGTGGGGTGGCTGGTGGGCGTGCTGCTGTTGCTCAGAAAGCTTTCTTGCAAATCTGCATGTGCTGCGAGCAAGGTTTCAGTGCCCTGATCCCTGCGAAGGCCAGGGCTGAGCTCTGCAGCCCATCTTCTGCCTGGTGCGAGCTGAGTGTTTGCATGGCTTTGCCCTTCCCCTTGTCAAATCTCTCAGCTCTGTTGGCTTTCTGGCACCTCATACCCATTCCTCCTGGGGCTGCCCTGAGCTGTGGCGATGCCCTCCTGGTCTCACTGGGATGCTGGAACCGCTCATAGCGGTGCTGGGGGCCAAGGTGGGCACGCTCAGGAGCACCGTGCAATGCTCGCTGGCATCCCAGTGCTTGGCAGCGCTTGGGGATCTGGGGCTCAGCAACAAGCGTCTCATTTCCCTCTTGTCTTTTCCTGTCAGACAAGATTTGAAGATTCAATTAGAGTGGGAGCTGCTGATAGCAGCGGTGCTGGCGTGCAGCTCGTGCCCTGCGCTCGCACTGCATGGTAACCAGATGAAAGCTGAAAGCGATGCAAAGGGGGTGGGGAGAGGAGGGTGTTGGAAAGGGAGGCTCTTTGGAAAGGGAGGCTCTTTGGCTGGCAAAGAGCCTGGGAGAAAAAGGCAAGAAATGCAGATGGGGGGGGAGGGATGTGAGGGGTGGTTGGAAGCTCAGGCTCTGCTCCAGCCCCTGGAGCTGCAGGCTGGTGCCCACCCGGGAGAAGGGCTTCCAGGGTAGCACTGGGCTGGGGCAGGGGAAGCCTGCTCTGAAATCCTCGCTGTGTATGCTCAGCGGGGTGAGGCTGGGTGGCGGGGCAGGGCTTGCTTGCCCGAAACCTCATCCCACAGACCTGGGTCTCCAGGACAGCTGAGAGAGTGAGCCTGGAGCAGGGCTGGGTCTCGGCGCCGGAGGGGAGAGCAAGGCAAAACCTCCCGAGTGCACGCACCTCTCTGATGGTGGGGAGCTGCCTCAGCAGTGGCAGAAGGCTGGATTTCAGCCAGGGATTTTTTCCCCCCCCCTTTCTGAAGGCTGCCTCTCCCTCAGAAGCTGTGCTTCATTTTTGCACTAATGCTTCAGCGAGACGTAGAGACTGAGCCACTTGCTGAAACGCTGCAGCCTTTGGGGCGAAGCCTTGTGGCCGCTCAGCAGGGCGTGGGGACAAGGACAAACTCCGGTCGGAGTGGTGGTAAATGCAAGAGGGTATTAAATAAGACCAATGTCCAGTGCGGTGCTGGGTCCTAGCATCCTGTCTGGGGGAGCTGTCTTTGTGGGGCTGATGGACCTTTGCTCCTTAAGAGGCTCCCTCTGGTCACTAAAACACCCAGTCTACTCAACCAGGATAGTCTTGAAAGGATGATTCTGTCTCCTCTTGACATATTCTGGAGGTAATAGCAGTTGTTAAGGAAAATGCAATTTTTTTTTCCAAGATGGGGTGGCGGACAGATTTTTATAATGAATGTCATTTGTAGTAAAAATATAATTTAAGTCTCACCAAGTTGGGGGGTTCAGCTACACAAATGTTACAGCCCTGAGCGGCTCAGCCCTTGCAGATGTAGCAGGTCCCAAAACTCAGGCCGTATTCAGGCACAGATTGATTGTGTACCGAAAAGTCAAGGTGCAAGCATTGATCATGCAGGACGGTGCTGGTCACCAGCCAAAAATAAGCATTCCCCAGCCTGAATTATTAATTCCTTTCTGCACACCAAATGGATTGTGCTGGTCATGTATGTCCCCTCTGCACAGTGGTTGTGCTTCATGCTGTAGTATATTTTCCCTCCAACTACTCGTCTGGCTCTTCCCTTAATAAAGATTGAGAGAGACAATAAAAACATTCATTAAAGAGGGGGGGAAAAAAAAAAAAAAAAAAAAGAAG
>VZTL01054493.1:95782-110520 GCA_013400535.1 Scopus umbretta
CCCCCGGCGCGCAGAGGGACCCTGACCCCAGTCTCCCCCTCTTGCAGAGCCGTTCTTCCTCCCTGATCCCGCTTATCGCCCGTTTCATGCTCCCCGATCCTTTCCCCGAGGGTTTTAAGGGGGGGTGCAATGTAGGGGGAGGTGGTGGTGCTGGAAGGGGGGTGGTTTGTGTGCTGCCCGGCTCCAGGATCCCTAAATAATTCACGGCATGTGAGGCCGGCCGAAGGGCCCGGTCTCTGCAGTCCCCTGGGGATGCTCCTTGCTTGGAGGGGGTCTGGGCAAGGCAGGGATCGCGGTCCCCGGGGTGCGCATTGGCCAAGGGCTGCAGCTCGCCAGGTCCTGGGGTGAGCTGTGACCCCACAAAGGTGTCTGGTCTCCTTCCAAACTCCTCGTCTGCTCCAGCACAGGCTCTGTGTCCGAGCCGCTTTAGTCAAGTTTTAAGCTTTCAAAAGAAGGGGGTGGGGGAGAAAGAAATGGAAAAGACAATAGAAAAATTGCTTCTTGCTGTAGTCTTGATGCCTTTAAAGCCTCCCTTGGAGTTGAGTTGCAACCAGCACACGGTTTGTAGCATCGCAAGTGTTTTACCATCCCCGAAACTCCAGCTCCATTTATTATTTGCAGAAACAAAAACCCCAAATGAAATAAAGCGAAGCGATGTGGCTTCCAGCAGGGGCTGGTGCGGGAGAGGCAGCTGCTGAACGGCTGAAGTTACTGGGTCTGGGCTGCTCTGCCTGTGCAAAAGGCAGGCAAGTGTGTATGGGCAGCAAACCCACATCTGGAGTGGGAGAGGCTGTGCGGTAGCAGGGAGGACATGTTACATGGTACAGAGGGCCAGAATACCCTGTGCGAGTCCTCCTCTGCTCCTGGTGCGCGGGAACTGTTAGGAATTACATCTCGGCTGAGGTCGGTGTGCTCGGGAAGAGTGGTGAGGGTCTGCCAGAGTTGTGAATATTGTTTTACTTGAGCTTCAGCCATAATTTATCTGATAAACAGGCTGCCTTCTTTCCTAAAATGTCCCCCAGGATGGGAAAAACAAGATTTTTCTTCCCAGTCATGAATACTCCAGCAGTTTCCCCCAGTCTCTTTCACACCAGCTAAGGAGTTCAAAGCCGCGTTTATTTAAGCATCTTAGGAAATCTTGCAACTTTGTGAAGCCTTCTGTTTTGGGAAGAAATATTAATGACAGGCTGTAAGTCAGTGTGTTCTTATTGCCTACTATGACTAATATTATTTAGCTTTATTTGCTGATTTAAATATGTTTTCAAGTCTCTATTTTTTTTTTTTCCCCCCTTCCTAATGATGTTGTTTTGCAGCAGGTGTTAACATCTGTGTGTTTTAGTTGTTTTCACTAAAATCCCTCACCCCAATAATGACTTGAAATGCATCTTCTCCTCTGTGGCCGCAAATACAAGCAGATTAACTTTTCTCCTCGGAAAATTAGTGGTACTGTGGGCACCTGCAAGCACTGCTGCGAGCAGGAGATGAGCATTAGGTGCAGCCCCGCAAGCTGGGATTTTCCTTGTCGCTAATTTTTCACTCGTTACTGACAGAGAACGGCACTTGCCAGGGGCCACAGGGGATGATGCTGTGGGTCTCGGAGACGTGTGTCTGCATGTGGCTGTTTGTTTTCAGGGTCACTGACCCAGAATTGGGGGAGTTTATTTAAAAACAACACAAAAAAAAGCAGTTCAGCCTACAGATGAGAGGAAGGCAGTGGCCAGCTTGGCACTCACACGGTGCCCCATCACTCACTGGGCCATTCAGCAGAGCAGCATCTTGCTTGGTCCTTCAGCTTTCTGCAGCCTGAGTGTCAGAGCTGAGTCCATTGCTTGTTTATATTTACTACTTCTATTTTTTTCCTTTAGTGTGGTGGCCTAGTAATGTGGCTCTTCTCAGGCTGGAATCTTCTAGGAATCATGCCCTGGTGTTAAAACTGTACGGTCACGTTGCGGGAAAGTCTTTGTTGCCACCAGCTGCCCTGGAGAGGAGTGACGACGCTTGGGCTCACGTGGCTGGTGAATCCTGCCCCAGTCCTGGGGGGTTTGGGGCTTTCGCCACCTTCTGCTGCTCTCTTGGGTGGTTTTTACCTTTCCGTGGTGAGGCTGGCTGCCCGTGTAGAAACTGGATAGAGCTCTCTTGAGCTGTGCCTGTGGAGACGTATGGCTTGCTGGCTTGGCAAGTTGGGTTTGCGGTGCTGTAATCTGACTGACAAACTTTGCTGTTGGTGGGGTGTCGGGAGGAGGTGCTGGAGCTGCTCCTGCACCTGCAGCTCCCTTGCCTGCCCCAGGAAGGGCAGCTCCTGCCCCCGGGGTGCAGCTGGAGCTTGTGGGACGCTGCTGTCCATCCCTGTCCAGGCAGCTTGTGTGACTGTGGTAGCCAAGGCCGGGATGCGGGGTTTGAGGGAGGGTGACGGATGACGTGCCGAGTGTCCAGCAAGGACGCAAAGTCCTGTCGAAGTGGTTTGTTGGGCATTTCTACTGTGTTCCGATTCAGAGCATCCTCTGCCTGGGCCAGGGAGGCTTCTCCCTTGCTGTCTGGAGCAGAGACAGGGGGACCTGTGCTGCTCTCCTGCTCCTGTTCTCCCTTAGGGCTAGAAAGAGGCCATGAAGTTTATCCTGATCCAGAAATATTCCAGTGCCTGAAGTCTTGGGGTTTTAACCCTAAAACTGCATTAGTCCTACAAAGCTGACCTTCCCCTCTACTCCATTGTGGTCTTTGAGTGAAAACGCGGCTGGGGCCAGGCATGCAATACGATGGAGACCCAGGGCAGGGACGAGCCTGGTTTCCCACCTGTGTGTTCCCCTTGGCTCCAGGATGAAAGGCTCTGCCCTGGCTAAGTACCGCCTGGGTCAAAAGGGAAGGAGCAGGGAGACGGGTGGGACGTGTTTAATGGTCATGGTGCTGGACCCATGGGCTCAGGGCTCGGAAAGGCTGTGGCGACAGGCAGGGCATCCTGCTGTACGTGCCGGCGAGGCAGTGAGAGAAGCCGGCATCTCTGGGGGGGAAAAAAGAGGAGGCGAGCTGGTTACTTGACTTTCACTTATAAAATAAAAGCACCATGAAGGCTGGGAGGATGAAAGGCTGTAGCAGGGTCTGTGCCAGGCTGCTTCTCTGATCAGAGACAAGAAATGAGGCTATTTCTTGAGACTTGCGGAGTGATTGAAGAGCAGGGATGGAGAAAGTGGGGAGGATGCTACCGCTCGGTGTTAAGAGCTCTGAATAGGAAAATAACAGTGTAACTGAAAGGACCTGTGATCTCTATTGTAGTACTGAAATCTGCCTCTTCCCCCGTGTGGTATCTGCCCGCAGAGCGCTGCTGCCTGGAGAGTGGTGCGACGGCGGGGGGCTGCAAAAAGCTGCTGAAAGGTGCTGTTCTAGGAAGACACCCCAAACTGGTTGAAATCCCATCTTTTCCTCCCAGTCCAGAGTGTGAAGGGCAGCTCCGTGAATGCCCTGGCCGGGGAGGGGAGGTTTGGGTGGCGCTGGCAGGAGCACTCCCATCTTGCCTGGCTGCTCTGGTGCATGGTCCCTGGGATCTGGGTTTCGAAAATGGCTTTGGGAAAGAAACATATCTCGCTCCGGTCACGGCAACCAGCCCTGCCTTCTGCCTTCGGTCTGCAGTAAAACCCAGTGGGCTCTTCCAGCAGCCTCCTCGCACGGCTCCGCTCGCTTCCCATTAGCGAGAGGTGGATGATCAAAGGCTCCGTCCCGGGGAGCTGCTGAGTGCCCCCAGCTCTCTCTGGAACTCAGCAGAGCTGCAGATGGCCGGCGGCCTCCAGGAGCAGGCCCGGAGCCCTCAGGGCCTCACGCCAAGGCATAGCTGAGGTCTGCGCCGGGCTGGCTCGCGGGACGGCTGGAGCCGCCGTGCCGGAGCTCGACGCACGTGGAAGGGAGCGCTGGCCCCGCCAAGCCGGCCGCTCAGCCCTCGCCCGCTGAGCGTGCCCCAAGCCCCGTGGGTCTGTGCGCCGGCACCGCTCGGCATTGGCCTGGCCGGATCCGGCTCTCCTGGAAGGGCATGTCTGTGTGTCTGACCGCACTGGAGCGAGGAGCCTCCTGTGTGGTGGGGACGAGAACTGAACGTGCTGAGCTGTGCTGCGGTGTGGGCTTCCCAACCCCGGCAGTGCCTCCCGTGGGGACGCCCGTGGCGCGGGCAGTGAGCAAGCGGGACCCCCGCCACCTCGGTGGGTGCTCGCTCCCTCCTCGGCTGAGCCAGCTCATGGGGAGAGCTGGGTGCTGTGTGTGCTGCTATTTGAAGGGTTCAACTGTAGCACAGAGTTAAAAATATCTTTTTTTTTTTTTGTTACCAAAAGGGTGTGTTTTGAGGGGAGAGCACGCATAGTGTCCTTTAAACTTCATTACCTTTGTTCCAACGTTGCTTTTGGGTATAACAAAGCAAAAAGCTTTGCTTTGAGAGGTTGGACCTGAAAGGGATCTTGTTTTGATTTAAAAATGCCATGAAGGAGTTGGAATCCATTTGCTTTACCTGCGTCTGACCCATCCCAGGGCATCTGAACGTGTTTCTTTCCTGTAACCCACTTCACTGGCCAGTGCCTCCTGCCCCTCTCCGGGCAGAGGGAAACACTGCCGCTGCGGCCGAGCCTCTGCCAGCTCCGTGCCCCTTCCCTGGCTCCAGGTGGGAAATGAGAAACAAGACTTGCCTGGCTGATGCCAGGCTGGGGGGACTCCTGCAGTCCCTCGCCTGCCCTGGCTGGGACGGAGCATCCTGCTGCTCCCCGGGGCAGGTGCTGGCACGTTCCTGGGCTCACATCAGCTCCTGTGCAAGGATCCTGGAGAGAAACAGGACCCATTGCCTTTTACCAAGAGCAACGTGAAGGTGGGGTGGTTATTTCTCTCCACCCAGGGGACAAATAACTGCAAAACCTCTTCCCTGCTGTTCACAAACCCTTTGGGAGCTCGGTAGGAGCAGCGGGTGATATTCACCTCCTGGAGCTGGGTGCAGCGGCCAGCATCCCTCTCATTGCTGTCTCCCCAGCAGAGCAAGGAGCCGCTTGCTCCTAATCCAGGCAGTGCACCGCATCTCACCAGGGATCTCTAGACCCATCCATCGCCCGGCCGTGCCGGCAGCCGGGCGCTTCCTTTGCTCCCTGCTTGTGTGTGTTTTTTAAGGAGATTCTTCTGCGAATTCCCTCTTCCAGGCTGTTGTGTCACATCTGGAAGTTTGTGTAGGAGTTTATCCAAGCGCTGGAGTACAGCGCAGCTTTTTCTCATTTAAAAATCATAGGCTGGCATTTTGAAGCGGGCTGGCGGCGGGGGGAGGGAAGGGGAGAGGGAAGCTGTCTGCCAAAAAGGAGACTGGAGCAGAGGAATCGTAATGACTTCCAGAAGTTTTCTTTCTTTCTTCCTTTCTTGCTTTCCCTCCCTCTCTCCCGGCGCGCAGACAAAAGGCTCGGCCTCATGCAGTTCATGGTTATGTCATCCCGGCGTGGGGAGCCCCGGCCGGGAGGGGTGGCCCCGTCCTGCCCAGGGACCCTGCTCTGCTCGGGGACAGCTCTGCTTTGGCTCCTTGTAGGAAATCCGGAACAAGGGCTCCCACGCGGGGCGGCGGGGGCCGTCTCCGGAGACCTGCTTTTCATTTGGGGCCAGGAGCTGGGGCAGGGTGGCTGGGAGGGGATCGCAGCGTCTTCCTCAGCCCCTCGTGCCCAGGACCAAAAAAATCAGACAGGCGGGTGGTAATTCAGGATGGGGCTGGACCACCCCAGCTGCTGCTCATCCATGGGGCCGATGTGTCTCCTGGCCAATCCATGCAGACTCACTGCTCTCAACTTGATCGGCTTTCATGCTCTCTCCCCCATTCAGTAGCACTGAGTGTTGGAACTGGTCTGGAAATGCCCAGGATTTCATGATGCATAGAAAATTTTCTGCTTTCTTCTCCCCCCACACCCCCTGCAGATGTTTTGGCGTCATGCTGAAAAATGCTTCTTTTCCATTTTTACTTTAAACTCTGTTTCACTTTTTTTTCCATGCAGAGAAGACCAAGTTTTTGATTGCCCCAAGTTCCCTGCCCAGGTCTCTCTCAGCTCTCCTTTTCTTTTTCTACTCTTTTGCTGGAAAGGAGCAAAACCTTTGGCCAAAATGCACCTCCCTGATGGCTTTTTCATTTGGATCATTAAATCATTTTCCCTTGGAAGAGGGGCCCCGGGGAGCCTTTACCCCTGGCGGCTTTGCTGGCTGCTGTGGATGGGGAGGAGGGTCTGGGGGAGCGGGGCCCGTCCGCAGGGAACTGGGGAAGGAGCATCCGGAGTCAGGTTGGGAGGGCTTTGAAGCTTCACTGTGGTTTGGAGGGGGTTGAATTTCCTAGTTAATTAGGAGGCCTAAGTGTTTCTGGGTTTGTTAGGAGGCCAGATCGTGGCTTTCCCTTCCCCGGTGCCTTGGCTCTCCGCTGAGTGACCTAGATGTGAAATATTCCCTTTGGTTGGTGATGCATACGGAGGTTTCCCCCAACCTGCGTTCGTTTGGCTTTGGTTTTTGCCAGCCTTGGCCTCTCACCCAGGAATCTGGCCTGGTGCTAAGGAACAAAAAAAAAAACCAAAAAAAAAAAACCCCCAAAAAAGAAGAAGGAAATTCTCATGGTTTTATATAACGGAGTGAGTAACGACTGATCGTGCTTTGGGATGCTCTCACATCTGCTTCCTACCAAAGCCTCGGCAAAGAGGCTTTGAGCAGATGGAAAAAGCACATATTTCAGCTTGAATATTTGCTGAGAGAAACTTTCAGGCTCGATCTCCATGATGACTGCCATGGCACTGGTTACTGCCTTACGGGAAATGGGCTGTCCGGGTGCCAGGAACAGCATCGTGTGCCCGAGGTGCGGCACGGCCGGGCAGGTCCCGGCGTGAGCCCCGAGCCGGGGCCGCACACACGTGTGTGGGACAAGGACGTGCCTGTGACTCAACCCTCAGAAGTTCACCGGTTAGTCACAAGTGAATGGAAATTGTCTATTGGTTTGGCTCCGCTGCCTGAAACATGATTTTGGTTGCGATTTTTAAAGTGTTTCCTAGGCGGAAGGGACTGGCTGTTGTTTGGTGGTTGTTTTTTCTTTTTTTTTTTTTTTTTTTGTTGCTCGTGTCCTCCCTGCTTTCTCTCTCCCTCTGGCAGGATGTGAAACCCCGGGGTGAGGGCAGGAGGGGGCTGAAAATAGGAACAAAATGCTAAAGCAGGTGATGGGCAAGAGCTGGGAGCTTGGCACAGACAAGCTTATAAAGAAAAGGGGATTTATTTACCGTAATCCAGATGCTAGCCCCACACTTACAGGGTTCCTGATGCAAAGCATCCTTTTATATATCTCTAATTTGGGTCTCTTCCAAGAGATTTCTCCTCTGCACGTTTACGGGACCAGCCTCGAGATGCTTGCTAACCCCAGGACTGAAGGCAAACCTGCAGCCGGTGGCGGAGGAGCTGGGCGAGGGGATTCATGTACCTTGGCAGCCCGACTGACCCGGGGGGTTTATGCCTTCAGGATTTCCTGTGATTCATAACTTAATCAGGTCAGGTTTAGCGCTCACTCTTCCTACGGCATTATTGATTGCCTCTGCGCGCTCCCGAGATGCTGGTGGCCAGAGCAGCCCAAGGCAGAGCTCTCCCCTGCCCAGATGGTGAACAGGACTGGTTAATGATTTGTTAATTCAATTAGAAAGTGCTCGTTAACCTATAGTGAGGATGAAGCTCCCTTCTGGAGGGCAGGACTCGCCCCCATGCCTGTGATTCCCTCTGCCAAAACATTTATTTGGTGTTAAGCTGCCAGCCACACTATGCAAATATAGATGTTAATCATGAATAAGGTTCATTTTTAGCTCTGGGTTGAGACTAGACTTGGGAGGAACCCAGCTCCGGGGGGTGGTGGGGAGCGATGCTTTCGGGGGAGTGGGGGGCACAGCCCCCGGGGCTGGGTTAGCCAGATCCTGCTGGAGGGAGCAAACGTCTCTGCTCCTGCTCAGCCCCAGGGTCCATAGGAATAAAATGTTCCTTGTGCTGCGGGTTAAATAAGGCTTTCAAGTGCATTTTGATGGGCTGCACTTTAACCAGCCTCCTCCACGTCGGCATTAGCTGCTAATAGCGTGAAACCCAGGTCTGGGCTGGCGGTCCCCATACTTGTGTCGGATGCAGGGATCTTTATATTCGGGAACCATTGTGTCTAGATAGCATGGCTGTAGCACTTCTACCTTAATGGGAGAAAACAGAAACCCCAGTAAGAATGATAAATAATGGGGCCCTGATGCTTCATTGAATTAATGCTTATTTGGGCAGACAGGGAGGAGAGGAATTAAATTAATATCTGACTTGTAACTGCTACTGTATGTGGTTATTGACTTATCTGGCTTTGGAGGACCATAAATATATCTTGGGATATACCCACGAGACCATAATCTGCTCAGGGTCACAGTGCAGGTCTGTCTCTGATGCTCCTTTAGAGACTCATCCTGACTTCTGGGGTCAAAAATCCAAATTCCTCTGACAAAAGACATAGCCATGTGTGGAGGGGAATGCGTTTGCACTTTACTGTGAGCATACGGCATAAATCATGAAGGCCTCAGCCTTGCGTAAATTGCTTTAGTGTTCGTAGTCCTCCGGCCGGCTCGGTGCTGGAGGGCGCGGAGCCCAATTTGACTCAGGGGAGAGGCACGGGTGAAGCTCCTCGGCTCCGGAGTTGGGATGGATCACAGCTGGAGCCTTGTATTCTCATCCGCTTCCTTTTTCCCTGTTCCCAGGATTTTGTCCCCCTTAGGCAGTTGTTTGGGGGTTGAGGATGCCTCAGTGAGATAAGCTGGGGGGCCTGAGTGTGCGCCTTGATAGCCCTAGCCAAGGGGGTCGGGTATCTGTGAGCCTGGGTAGAGGAGCGAGATCTTCCCTTTCAGCCCTCGATGCCATATGGATACTCCGGGCTGGGTGACACAGTGGATGCGATGCCAGCCCTGGGCAAGCCGTGGCACCCCAGCAATGCCGGCCGTGGGGCTGGCATGGGGTATTTCGTGGCTTAGTGTGCCTGGGTGGGTGGGCTTCTTGGTGTCCCAGTGTCTTGATTTTCAGCTGGGATAGAGTTAATTTTCTTCCTAGTAGCTGGCATAGTGCTGTGTAACTCTATCCCAGCTGAAAACCAAGACACCCAGGCACCGGGCTTGTTGTACCCATAGTGTACATAGGGGCACATGTGGTCGGCAGCTTGGGTAACTCGTGGTTTGGTGATGGCGTGGGCCAGGCTGACCTGTTGTGGTCCCCTCTCTTGTGAGGCTGGAGCATCCCTGGGCGGCTGAGACGCAAAAGTCTGTCCTTCCTCTAGCTGAGGCAGACATTTCCTTCCCACCTCTTGGGTTCTGTTTTATGTAGGGTACAACTCGCTGCCTATGTGACTCTCCTTATGGCAGAGCGTGTCGACCTCGTTCTCCAGCACAGCCTGTGTTAGCAGAGAAGTCCCCAGGCCAGGCAAACGGTGCTCCGAGCCCTCACCCCTGTCCCTCCCCTGCCCCTTGCCTGTTGTGTCAGGCCCTGGAGCATCCCCTTGCCTGGGTTGGGCATTGCTGCGGTGAGGGTCTTTGTTAGGATGCTTCTATTTCACCCTGCCAGCCCGTCCCTTAGGATGGAGCACATCCTGTTCCCTCCCATGGCCCCTTCCCTGGGCTCTGCCTCTCCCCTCCAGCCACCTACACACAGCTCCCGTGGGAGCAATTTCCCCCACCATGGGCAAATCGAAGCCCCTTCTTCTTCAGAAACCACTCATGGCAGCAGCACGGGGGAATCCTGTCTTTTACCAGGCTGGAAGACAGCGGAGGAGCCCAAGGCCAGCGTGGGGTACCCACAGCGAGGGTGGAGACGCTTCTTCCTTCGTCTGAGTAAATGGGCTCTGGCTTCTCCAGCAGTGGATGTTCAAATCTCTCAGCTGGGTTTTGGGCTTAGCTTTTTGCCGGGTTTTGTTTTCTCTTTTCTTGTAGCCCCATGAAACTGGGCTGTCTCGGCTCCGGGAGCATAGAGGGTTGGGCAAGCGCCGGTCAGGCGGCAAATCTGGTGGTGAATTGGGGGATAAAAGGATGCACTGAAAGCGGTTGCTGTGCCTCCTCCTCCTCCCCTCCCCCAAATCCCCTCCTTTCATCTGCTGAATACCTTGATTTTTCCACCTTTTTTTTTTTTTTTTTTTTTTACTATTGCCTGGGTTTTGCATTGGGGGCAGGATGGAGGTTGGTGTGTGTGTGTGCGCGCGCGCGATGAAGCTATTCGAGGAGTTGTGATCTCTGCATTTCATTTTGCAGTTCAGCTGGAAAGATCTCGTTTCCAAATACACCCACACACAGGCACGGCAAGAGAGAAAGCAGGCAAGGGAGCTGCTCAAGGGGGATGGGGCAGCGCAGGGGAGGGCTGGGGGCCAGGCAGCGCAGGGCGCTTGGCAGTCTTTCCCTGCATTTGGTAAATCTGATTTGGAGTGGTCCATAGACTTTATCCGAGGACAGGAGGTGGTACGCTCTGCCTCAACCTTGTATCTCAAGGCCACGCAGGTGCTTGGCTGCACCCGTGGGTGCATGGCTTCTTTAGTCCAGAGCAATGGGGGAGTGGGAGCAGCTAGGAGGAGCGAGGGATCCTGAGCAGAGCCCGTGCCCTGAGCCTGGCAGCGGCTTCGAGAGCAGCGGGGGCACTCCAGAGTGGTCGTAGGGTCGCACACAGTGTGTGTGGACATATGCATGTACCTACCATGGACTGAGCAGAGCCCAGGGCATGGCAGCATGCTGGTGAGACCTGCTTTTGCAGTGGAAGAAGAGCAAAGGCACAGAAAGGAGCCACAAAACTCCTCTCCCAGTGACCTTCAAGCCAAAGTCAACTTGTTTCCAAAGATGAGCCGCTGCTGGAGTGGTTCTTTTAGCCTGTAACTCCCCATCCGCACCACCTCCCTCCAGCACCTTCCTTGCCAGCTGGGTCCTGACTCCAGCTCTTGGTTTCTGGAGGAGCTGATGGTGGTGTGGATGCATCCCGCAGTGCAGGGAGGGATGGGGTTAGTGGGAAGCAAATGAACCTTCATCCTGGTGGGCATCTGGGTATGCAGCAGCAGGTAAACGCGAGGGGCTGGCTGAGAAGCTGAGCCGATGGGGACTTGGTGGTGGTGGAAGAGTTTTGGAGAGACACCTCAGCCTGCCTGGGCTGCAGGCTGACAGGAAGCTTGCCTCTATGGCAGCATGCCAGGGGGCATGTGGAGGCACCTGCCTGAGCCCTCTGGTCTGGGTCCTTCCCTGGCTTCAGGGCTGTGGAGCAGCTTGGGGGGCTGGGGTGTGCAGGGGAGCACCCCCTCCTGCAGGACGCTGACACAGGTGTCTGTGTGTCCCCCCCAGCTCCCCTTGGGTAGATCCTGGTGGCACGTCTCTTGGCTTGGCCCCTGCACACTGAGTCCTCCCACCATCCCTTCAGGGTCAGTGCGTGATTTTTTCCATCGCTCTGAAGAGGCTGAGCTCATACAACAATATTCCCTGGGCCAACACCGCTCCTTTTTGAAATTCCTTGTTTTGGTATCCCTCAAACTTTGTATCCTCAGGCACGAAACACAACACCCCTTGGCACCAGAGGCTTTTCCCCAACACCGCGGCTTTGGTTATCCCCAGCATCCCACCTCCTGGTGAAACCACTGCCCCATCCCCGAGCCGCTGGCGGATGCCGTCCCCTCCCAAACTTACCGCAAGTCTTAAATGGTGGTAAAATAGGATCCTCCAGCCACCTCGGCATGCCGCAATGTGCCGCCCGGGCTGGCGGGGGAAAGGCAGCCACCGAAGTGTGCTCCCGGCAGTGTTTGTTTTAGCCGGGGGCCACGGCTGGAGTCAGGGCTCTGCCAAGCAGCGAGAATGCCAGAGCAGTGAGTTTATCCCATGGTGTTTGATTTGTGGTCGTGGTGGAAGTTGGGTTAGGAGTATATGTGGAGGATGCGGCAGAAAAGGGTAATTTTGAGATGGTCACAAAAACATCTCGTGGTGCTAGAAGCTGGGATTTTCTTTTTCTTTTTCCTCCCCCCACTGCTGGCCACACTGGCTGTGAGGTGAAGTTTATGGGAGAAATAGCGGTGGTTCCGGGAAATATTTTGCCTAGCTCATATTGTTGAATTTTATTTTCTTTTTCTGGCAGCGGATGAAGGAAATGGGAACTCAAGCAGCTTGGCTGGTGGGTTGTTGGTCCAGAAATTAGCCTGACCAGCAAGAGGCTGCTTCGGCAGGGAAAGAAAATACTCGAAAGCGGATAGGGTTTTCGTTGCTTTAGTTCCTCTCTCTTTCCATCCCCGTTCCCGGCCAGCTCTTAGAATGCTATTAAATGAGGGGTGAACGCATCTGAAGGCAGAGACTGTTAAGGCAAGGATGTGCATTGACGCTCCTGGCCTCCCGTGCGTTCTTGCTGATTAAAATCTTAAATTATTCCATTTTTGACAAGATTTGGGGTTTCTGTGCTGAGCTGGAGAGTCTCTATGGCAACAGCTAAAGGCAACTTTTATCCCTAACCCTTTTTTTTTTCTAGCAGAGGGGGAACAGGATGGGTGCACAATGCTGGGGCACTGATAACTATTTGAGCTCCCCTAATATTTGGGGTAGTGAGTGCTGGGAAGAGGGGTGGGACCAGTTAAACTGAAATCCAGAGTGGTTTTGTGCCTATGAAGCCAAGGGACTGGGGCCAGCTCTGTCCCGGCTGGGACCCTCTCCCCTCCGACATAAAGGTATTTTTTGACAGTGGGAGAGAGTGGGGTTGTGTCCCTCCCTGCATCCATCCCTGCATCCATCCCTCCCAAGGCTGGGGGTTTCCCACTCAGGTTTGTCGTGTCCGGAGGAGTTTGGAGTCATTCTCAGAGAGCGATTGCGGCAGCATTTCAAGACGCAATTAAAACCCTTACCTTTCAGGAAAAGTCTTGCGGCATGTAATAGAAAGGAAACCAGCTGGGCTAGATTGAAACGTAATAGGTTTGGGGAGTAATTTTTGGAATCCTATACTGTAGGTCTTTCTAGAAAGATACTATACAATTTAATAACATGTTATATTCCTATATGTTATATTTAAATAATCCTATAGTATTGTGTAGGAGGAATCTAATTTTCCACTACAGGGTAATATACCTTTCTATAGGTTTTCAGTTATGGGGTTTCTTTCATCCAATGGAGCTAAATGAGAAATTATATCCTTCCTAGAAAATCTAACAAAATTATGAGAAAATAATACCTTTAATTTATTTAATAAAGCATGTAAGTATTTTCCATAGGGGTTTATATGGCTGCATAAAAACTCACTTTGAGCTTGTTGGGGAAGTGGTCTGCGACTGCATAGAGATGGGTTCCGGTGCGGTCCCTGCCAGGCAGTGCGGGGGCTCCGCAGTGGGGGCCTGGGCCTTTCCAAAGGGGGAAAAAATAAAAATAAATAAAAGCCAGGACTTTCTTGCATCTCTGTTTTACCTCCTGGAATGCAACTGGAGAGAAGATGGAGTGGTAGGTTCAGGGATGTGATCGGAGCCAGGGGGCGAAGCCACGCTTGGGAGCTAGCGGGAGCGGGGTGAGGCTGGGGCCCTTGGGGCTGGTAGCCCAGGTGTCTGCAGGGGCTGGAGAAGGGAGCAAGGAACTCTCTGTGCTTGGAGAAATGGGCTTTGGAAATAGCAGGCAGGGGCTGTTCTGTGCTGTGCGATTGTTTGCAGCAGGCTGAGGAAGGCAGGAGGAGGGAGGGAGGGAAGTGGTGAAAATCTGGCCATGGAGATGTCAAATGAACCTATGGGCAGTTGCTGTGCTGGTCCTTAGTAAGTGAGCAGCAACGCGGTCTCGGATGCTCCCACGGGAGCCTGCTGTTCTCAGCACCTTGTTCGGGGTCAGACTCGCTCACGCTGCTGGGATGGCTGCAGCTGTGCAAAGCATGCACAGGGGTAAGACGAAAAGCTGTCGTCTGCAGCAAAGTGGGGTGTCTAATCCCAGATAAAGCCCAGCCTCAGGATCTGATTTTTTTTTTTATTTTTTTTTAGCTTCAGTTCCCCATGTGTAAGTCCAGGTTAGGGCTATCTGCAGGACCTTGGGGTGGACGATGCTCTTATATTTATTTTGCGGCACTGCCTTTTTTTGTAAGGGCTGAGTCCTGTTGTGTTTCTGCCTGGTAATGCGTGGGTTTGTTCATACAGTCAGCTCCAAAGCGGGGCAAAGATGTGTCCTCCGTGTGTGCTGATGGGACGTGTAACAGGGTTCCATGGGCAGATGGTGGCTGGGTGCTCGCCTCACATGCTGGGAGTTAGGGCCTCTGGCAACTGTAACCCACCAATAAATCCCCGTTGCTGGGATGCTCTGTTCATGTATGGATAAGGCACCCCATGGGCTGGGGTCCATGGTGGCCTGGGAGGTGATGCTGGTCTCTGTGGGGAAAATGTGGGGCTGGGCTCCCTCTTTATCTTAGCTTGGAGGTGCCCATCACCGTGGCTTCAGGCACCTCCCTGGTCCTGGGGCCCTGCATGGCTGAGCCCCCACTGGGCTCCCAGGGAACCGGTGCCATCCCAGAGAGATGGGATGCAGGGGCAAGCTGGTGGCACAGGGGAAGCTGGTGGCCCTGGTCCATGGAGGTCCCCAGAGGACAAGCGCCTTTTAATAGCCATGGCAACTAATAAGCCCTGCGAGGTGACATCCCCGCCGTCTCCATGGTAACGGGCCGAACATCACATAGCAACATGTGCCTCACGTACCCATGGAAACGGGCCGGGTAGTTTTTTAGCATCGCTGTGTTAAATCTCTGCTCTGGGGGGTGAG
>VZTL01054493.1:110852-166964 GCA_013400535.1 Scopus umbretta
AGCAGGTCTTGGAGGGGGGGAATGATTTGAATTAATTGTCCGGTGGGCTTTGGGTTGCTGAAGGGGGAGAAAAAAGGTGGTCAGGGCTGGAGGGCTGGAAACTACCTCGCCGCAGGTAAAACAGTTTCACGGTGGGATACTTGCAGGTGCTTGCAAGGTTTTCCTTGCCTTGTCTGGGGTCACCTCATCCTCAGTCTCCCGAGCTGGGGCTTTCCTAGCTGCCAAAATGGGGTGTAGAGGCTGGGAATGTTGCTCCTCAATGGGCAGCATCCAGCAAGGGGGAGGCAGGAGGGTGTGCACTGGCTCTCCATGAAGCCCCCTGCCATGGCTTGCTCAGCACCTTGTTAACTAGCCCTAGCTGTTACGGGTTAATTAGGATTTGTAGCTCTCTGGTGTGAGAGGTCTGCCAGGGTTATGCTGTGGCGCGGTGGACATCAAGTTGCAGGCACGTGCTGGGTGCAGCATTCGCACTGAATCGCTTCAGCAAATGCAGCCGTTTCTTGAGTTTATCTGCTAACAGGCTGAAAATTTTAGGAATTCATTTATTTGGAACTGTTGAAGCGTTTCTTGCAAATGCATTTCAGCCCTTCGTCCCCCGTTGTTGCAGACCTACCATTAAAAACACATTGCATGGACACTTAGGAGTATCTCTGGTTTCTGTAAACACTCCTGCAAATAAATGTGATTGCTTTGGGAAGGTTTACAGGTTTGGGTTTTTTTTAATGGCTGTGAACTGAGCTGGTTAATATTTTTTTTGGTGAACTTTCAGGCCAACCTCTTCTCTTTTATTTATTTTTCTCCTCCTGGCTGGTAGCTTGGTCTGCAGGGGGCTGGGAGTCGTGGTTAGGTAACATGTTCAGCGGTGTCCAAGTCCCGCTGGCTTTCTGGAGAACTCAAGCTCTGACTTTGCTCAAGTGCTTGTCAGGTAGGACTTCAAAAAAGTCAAGGCTTTTCAGAGTTTTACCTGCGGTTTATCTGTTGTGGGAGGATAAACACTGGGCAGGAGAAGGGCTGGTGCTGCGGGAGAGATGGCTCCTGCTCGCCAGTCTGGGGTCATGGGTCTGTCCTGGTCGCGCATGAAATCGGTGCAGTGATGGATAGACATTAAAACTGTGGAAAATCTCTGTGCCAAAGGTCTTTTGGCCATTGGGGCCAGCGGCAAAGAGCTGCCTCTGCTGTTGTTGTGATGTGCCTGTTTTCACCTGCTCATTTTGGTGATGGGGCTCTGGAGGCACTGGCAGCTGCCTCTCCTTCAGCTTCATCCCAGTGGGAAATCTCTCCCCTTGCCCTGAAATCTCACTGCACATCTTGCCCTGTGCCCGTGAAAGGTGGCCTGCAATGCGATCGGTCTAGAGAGCTTTGCTGCCTCTCCTCTGCTGTTTGTGTTGGACACTTAATGGCTTAGAGCTTAGGAGCTAAAAAATACTCAGATATCCACAATAAATGACAAAAGGCAGGAGTGATTTGGCACCCAAGTAATACACCAGTAAAACCCCATTGGCCTGAGCTGCCGTGGCCAGTGGGGCTGCTGGTGGCTCTCGAGACTGTGATTTCCAGGTCATCTTTTAAAACGGGACTGGAAACCGTTTCATGGGAAAAGGGAGGCAGTGCTGGCTGGTTAGCCAGCGGGCAGAGACTGGCTGGGCACCGAGCCTGGGGCATGCCAGTGCTCTGCCTCTCCCTGGGGATGGGGCCTGCTTTCCCTGCTCCTCTTCTACCTAACTGGCAATTTTGGGTGCAAATTGGTGGTGGTGGGGGGTGTCGGTATCCTTGAGGTGTTTTGTACTCCTGTTGTAGATTCTGCTGGAACTGGTAAGGGTGGTAGGTAAGGGTGGTAGGTAAGGGAGAGCTAAATACCAAGTTTTGTGTGTAAGCCAGCTTCTTGCTGGCTTTGCACCCTGGAAACCTTCTGTAGACAACTTGCTGCACCCCAGGCAGAGAGAAAACCCCAACCTGTGGAGGTCCTTGTCACAACCATCTCCCTGCTGTCATCCGCACCAGTTGTCCCTAGGCAGTGAATTAAATTGCAATTTTGGGTGGCTTCGTTGGGTGTTCCTGCCTCTGCCAGGGTGCTCGTTTCTCCTGCACAGAGCCGGTGCCAGAGTTGGGGGTTCCCCTGGGTGCCCACAGCACCCTGTTCCCCTCCTTTAGCATCAGTGAACTGGGAAAAGCTTTCTTTGGGTTTATTTTAGACCCTGGGCAAAGCTGGGGAGTGTAGCCTGCCTCTCTCTCTCCAACCTAACAAAGTCAGCTTTGGGTTTCCAACGTGGTTTTGGCACTGGGCTGAAGATCCCAGAGCTCCAGCCAACCAGCAGTAAGCTGGTAAAATAAAAAAAAAAGGGGAATTGGGGGAAAATCTCCAACTATTTGGCTTCTTACCCTGACAAGTGTGTGGTGCTTCTGGGATGGGAATTAGCCCCAAGCTGTGGACTTTAGCAGGGACCCATGTGCCAGCATCAGGCAGGAGTTGCCCCCTCCAGCTCCCCAGCATCCGCACGGGCTCGTCCCACAGCGTGCGGGAGGCTCAGTGATAACAGCATCAGCGCTGCCTCGAAGGAGGGCTGCAGCCAGCTCAGCGAGATTTAATTAAATCTGAAATCCCGGCCGTTTTCTCCTGGGCTTTGGCTTGGGATGCCACGGGTAGGAAATCAGTGGAAGGAAATAATGAGAATTAGAGCAACTTCAAGGGCTGTTGCGTTCCCGGATAGCGAGGGGCTGGAGGCCAGGCAGGCTGCAGTGGGACAGAGCTGTGCTTCTCCTTTGGGATGCGCACGGCATGGACGGGATAACTCCCGGGGAAAGGCTGTGCCGTCACTCCAGCTGAGCATCATCTGAATCTGGGATTTGTTCAAACCTGAAGCTCGGAGCTAGCAGTGCCATCTCCAAATCCCCCTTAATGACTGAGCGGCTCCGAGCCTGGCAGCAAACATCCCCTGCAGTAGGTGTCTGTCTTTTTTCCCCCCCCTTTTCTTTAGAGGTGTGCTCATTACGGCTGCAAAGAGCCTGACTATAAATTAGATACAAATGTACAGTTAATGCCGAGTCTCCCCAAGGCCAGTGTAGGTATTCTGGTATTTAAACTAGCAGAGCCAAGGGTGTAAGGATCCAGCAAAGGGGAAAAAAAAGAGGGAAAAAAAGGAAAAGTAGCTCTAATTGAGGTCAGTATTTGAACAGCGAAGACCAATTAATGCTCCTGATTCAATAGGTCTGCGTGACTGAACTAATACATCCCCACCAAGGATTTGTGTGCATGCAGCGCCTCGGGTGCTTTTGCCAAGAGCCCGCCTGGGGTGAGCTGCTGCCACGGTGGAGATTTCGGCATTGGCAGAGATTTTGGTGTTTGCAGCCCTGAAGGATGCTGCCAGGCTGAAGCCAGGGGTTGGCTGGCGAGGGCATGCCTGTGAGAGACCAGGCTGTGTAGCTCCTGCCTCCAGCCTCGCAGAAACCTGCCAAAAATCCACTTATCCCCCCCAGCTGTGGTCCCTACCCACTGTGTTTCCACCGCCCAATTTTTCAGGCCGAAGTGGATTAAACTGGGGTGGGTTTCTCAGCTGGGACGTGCTGGCGGTGCAGCTAAGGTGCTGAGCGGCTGTGCTTCCCCCTGGGTTCCCATCGGGATGTCCCGGAGCTATGGGCATGCCTCTGCTTGCCTTTTGGCCGTCCAAGCCTTGCTGGGGCGGTGGCTTAGCAAACGTCCAGCATTCCCAGACTCACATTTTTATACTCCTTTATTGCTCTTCCAAGAAAATGCATGTGTGCCTGGGGAGAGGAGATTATCACGTTAGCATTAAATACCCTGGGGCTAGGTAGGGAGGGCTGGCTACTTTTTTTTGCCTGGACTATCTTCCAAGGCCAGCCAGCCTGAGCAGCAGCACGTGCTTGTGTAATGTGGCACCCATGGGTGCAGCCGTGCTGGGCGCCGTGGTGTGCTCAGCCAACCGATGCCATCCCGGGGAGTCTGCACTCCCAACAGACATGAGAGGGAGCACGGTGGGAAGGAGAGGGAAAAAAAAAATGCTTGGTGTTATTATTCCACGAATTTTTGACGCTGAACTGATGCATATGGCAGATGAGATGATTTGCCTCCAGGCGTACAGGAAAAGCAACGTGAGGCAGGATCTTTTTGGCAGTCCTGTGTCTTAATCATGAGATAAAATTTTTCTGGGGTGGGAAAGGGGCGGAGGGGCCATGGTTCACCTACCCGTGGGTCACACCATCCCTGCACCGTGGCTGGTGCTGCCCGTGGAGCCGGGTGAGGCTGCAGCTTACCCTGCTGCTGCTGCTTTTCATCCCCATCCTTTCAGAAGAGGGGAGAAAGTCATTGCTATTTCAACCGTCTCGCTCCATTTCCAGGTTAGGAATCCAGGACGCTCCCAGGTTTGCCGGAGGAAGGTGGGGGAAAGGCTGCAAAACCTAGCTGCGCTCGGGAGATTATTTATGGTTGGGTTTGGTGCCATGTTCGATACCTTTCGCTGCCTCATTCCCACCTCCCACGGCCCCGCGCTGCAGCTGGGCTGGAGGAGGGGGAAGGGGAAAATGCCGTTGGCAGTTCCCACAGGGCCTGATCCTGCCCTGCTTGGGCGGCGGTGGGGGAGATGAGTGTGTCGAGTCTCTGCAAGGAGTTACGCTGCCCGGCGGGGCAGGGGGCAGGTGTCCTTCCCACCGCATCTCGCCTTGCCCGGCCGAAGCAGCGCAGGGGACAGGAGTCTGATGCCAGTGTCTCTGCCGGCTCCCTGCGGGGTGACGCAGATCCCGGGGACCCCCCCCACCCCTCCCGCTGTCGCTGCCGAGGGCGCGTGGGCAGACGGGATGAATGAGCGCTGCTTTCGGAGATGCTCGCAGCAGGTGCTAACGAGCGTGGCTCGAAATACCTTGTCACCGTTAAATATGTGGATTTTGTTTTGTATATATAAAAAAAAAAGTAGAATAAAAGCATGTATGCTGGCCAGGAGTGTTGGTGGGAGCGTCCTCCTCCTCCCTCGCCACCAGCAGCGTCCCACAAACACAGATGACGGTGAGGATGCTGCAGGGTGTGAGGGTAGCGGGACGGGCGCAGGATGCGTCCCCCCTGTACTGCTTCGGGTGCAGCAGCACGGGCAGGCTGCTGGTGCTGGAGGGATGTCAAGGCTCGAGTGCTGGTTTAACTGTGCTCCAGCTGGCTCCCTGGGAGTCAAGCACAGCTCTCGGAGGTGCCCGCGGTCTCGGTGTTTCAGCCCCTCTCCTTGGCTGTCGTTTCCCTTCGAGCTGGTAGAGAGACTCAGTGAACCTAGCACCAACCCAGCAAGTTTAGAAACGGCACAAACGGCGGCTTCCCCATCCTGAGCTGCGGCTGGGGAGCGTGATTTATGTTTTCATGCTTTTCTAGTGATTTCTGGTGTGTTCCCACGACTCCAGCTGCCGGGACAGCCGGGGGAGCAGCTGGCTGGGCGAGCTGGCAGAGCTGGGCGCTCCTCGCTCCTCCCGGCTGGCCCACGTCTGCCCAAATAAAAGCTGGGGAGAACGCGGAGCTTGCAGGCTGGCACTGGAGGTGTGGCGGGTGGTTTAGCAAACTGGCATTTTCTAAAATTACTGAGGCTAGTTTCCTGCTGGGGGAATCGCTTGCACAGTGCTGCGGCCAAGCAGGGTGCCATGTGCACTGCTTCCCCGGCATCTCCTTGCTGCCGGAGAGGTTTTCGGCTCAGCATCCTCTGCAGACGGAGGGGCACTGTCGACGGGTCGGGGCGGCCGGCGCCGGGCGGGCTGTGGGGACCCGACACACGCATGTTTGCGGAAAGTGGAGAGTAAACACTGTCACTTTGCATTACATCCCTGCTTGCTGTCGGACAGGCGCTGGCAACTGCTGCCTGCACCCACCCTGCCTGCAACCTGAGCCCGGGCGGCCGCGGCCAAGAGCGGGTGCCGGCCAAACCCTGAGCGGCTGCGCCGGCCGCGCTCCGCGGAGCAGGCTCGGTTGATTAAGAAATTGTTGTGTAACCTCTAACGAGGCTCCTCTCCTCTCCCGTTTACAGCCACTTGCCTCTCTCCCCTCTAATGTAGCCGGCGCAAAGGTTCCCCCTGGATTTGCCTTCCAAGGAGGGCTGCTGTGCAGATAAGGGGGCTGGCGCTGCTGCGCACTGTCTCGCCTGGCCCAATTTTGGGTGTCTTTTCAATGCTGGCTTGGGGATGGGGACAGGCAGTGTCTTATGTGCATGCTGGTGTGGAGGACGCCCCGGGGCATCACGAGCATCGCCGCTGCCTTGGGTGGGTGCAGGATGCAGCTGCTGCTGCCCCGGTGTCGCTGGCTGTGGCTGCCCGAGCTGCTGCTCACCCGCTGAAAATATGCGGAGTTGCTGAGCGCTGCTGCCTGGAAGGAGGAAAAAGCCGAAATATTTATCTTGGAGAGAGGAGGGAGCCAGGAAGGGAGGGCAGGGAGGGATTGCAGCGTACCGGCGCTTGGCGGCTGCTGGAGGGATGGCTCCTCTCTGCAGTGACCCCGAAGGATGGGCACGCTCCCTTTGGCCCAAGCCGTCTCTTGCTAACATGCACCGTTGGCACCAGCCAGCTGAGCCAGGGATGCTGTGGGGAAACCCGAGAGGCTTTGGCTTTGCTAGAATGAAAGGAGGAGAGGGCGGGGGGACTCTGCTGGCAGGGGGGGTCCAGTCCTACTTCCCCCGCTCGGGGCCAGGGGAACAAAAGAGGAACCCACAGTGACATTTTGAGTATTGCACAACTTGGCACAACTGGCAGTGGGTTGGCTTTCTCATGCTGTTCCCTCCACGCACGCCCTTCTTCTTTCCCGGCCCCAGCTCTCCTCTTCCTCCCTGGGGGAGCAGCTGGTGCTGGAAGACACTCCTGGATGCCGGCTCTGGGAAGGATGGGTCCTGTGAGCCCCTTTCCCACCTGGGGAGGGGAAGATGTGTGATGGAAACCCCCGACTGGGAGGCTGATGGTCCCGCCTTGCCTCCACACGGGAGCTGGGGGCATGGAGGGTAGTGCTGAGCCCCAGCGGGTACTTGCTTGTGCCTGGAGGTGGTGGCAGGGAGGGGGGGACATCCCTGGGGTGGTCCCCTTGGGGCTGAGCCAGTCCTGTGATCCTGCTCCTGTGGGGTGGGCATTAGGCAGCTCCTTGTCCCCCATCCTGCTGCTGCAGCCCCCCAAGGTCCCCACAGCTCAGCTGGGAGAGCCCTATGAAAGCAGATTTGGGGGGGCTGGCTCTGCTGGCTTGTTCCTCTGTCTCTCATCCCTTGGGCAGTCCCACTGGAAGGCCTCCCTGTGTGTGAGCAATATTTGGGGCCAGTATCTCAAGGGATCTGTCTGTGCACTGGCAAAACCCAGGGGGTTTGGGGCTGCAGGGGGCTCAGGAAATCCCAAAGGTCTGTCCTGTCTCGGTTTCCCCATCAGTAATGTGGGAATTGCCGGGGAGAGCATCATCCTGCACTGACACTTGAAATGAATATTAGGAACTGGCAGCTCTCTGGCTTCTCTCCCACCACTCACAACCTTCCTTTTGCTCAAATAGGCAATTTTGGTATTTTACTTCTTAAAATACATATACACATATATAAATATTGTACCTTGGCAGCCGCTGTTCCTCAGCACCTGCTATTTCCCGGGGCGGATGGGGATTTGGTAATGCAAGAGCCTCCCCACTCCCTGGGGCCTCGTAAACCTGGGTGTTGTTTTAGGCACCGGGCGGCAGCGTGCCTGCCTGCCCCCGGTTCTCGTCCACTGAGTATCTCCCTGGTCAGACCCTGCTGCGGCTCCTCTGCAGTCGCCTTCCCTTGTCCCTGCTTGGGGTTTGCTGGGGGCTTGGACTGGGGCTGGTGGCTCTTTGTGGTTGTTGAGTTGTTTGAAGATACGGGGCAGAGCTGATCCTGGCTTGGTCCTGGTGCATCCCCTTCGCTGGCCACCCCAGTGCGTCCCTGAGCACGGAGCTGCGGCTTTGGTTTTGGATTTTAATGTCTCTCTGGTTTCTAATAATAACCGGAGGGGAGGCTCATGGTCTGCGCAGGCGACCTGTCGAGGGCACTGCTTTGGGTTTTAGTAATGGCCAGACTCATCCCTGTGGGGCTGGGGAGGCTGCTGGGGGTGGGGGCCAGTCCCCTGCCCCACTGCTGGGGCAGAGGCGTTGTGTGGGCTCTGCATCCTCACCGGGGCTTTGCAGCTTGCTCCCGTTCTCCCTTCTGCCACGGCTTTAGGACCCCCCTCCTCCTTCTGCCAGCACCCACGGAGCTGGAGCAGCCTCTTTGATGGTCACCTTTCCCTTTGCTGCCATGGTGGGGGCACGTCTCCCTCCTCTTCCTCTCCATCACTGCTGGGGTAAAAGGCTGGCGTGATGCTGGACCCCAGCAGGGGCAGCTCCTGCCCTTCGCCCCTCGCTGCTGCGTTCCCAGCTCCCAGCGTGGCTCCGTGGAGGGAAAGCCTAACCCTGGGAGCGGCTGGGGGGTTTTGTAGCCCTGAGAATGAATCGCAGCAATGGCCCTGCCTCTCGGGGGAGTGGGGTCACGCCACTGCCCAGGAAACGGCTCCCTGAGAGCAGCAGCTAGTTAAAAAGGGGAAGAAACCCAACGGGGCTGGGACTGGGGGTGCGGGAAGGCGTGCTGGGGGTGCGTGTGCTCCCCGCATCTCTCGGCATGTGCTCGAGGTTCCCCTCCACCATTTGGGTGTGAGACCACGGCGTTGTGGGGGGGGATTTCATCACACATGGAGCACAGCGATCCCGCGCGCGTGGCTGCAGAGTCACGGGCTTTGTCATTTACTCGCACATGGGGTGGCTCCGCTTTGAGGGAGCCCGAAAAGTGACGAGCTGGGGGGTGAGCGGGCGCCCCGGGCAGGGTGCAGCAACCCCCGTGTGCTGTTTGCATTTAACTGCATTTGAGCTGAGCGCCATCACGTCCCGGTTGCACCGCGCCAGCCCTCATCAAGCACCTTGCGGCTCTGCTAATTAGGAAGTCATTAGGCCGAGGTGCGATGATGGGGGAGCGGTGGCTGGCACGGGGCAGGTGAGGATGGATGGGCAGAAATCCTGGGGGGAGGTATGGGGGTGAGGGTGGGAGAGGACAGCCTGTAGGTTGATGGGCTATGTGAGACCCCGACTCCCCATCTCTGCCCAGATGGACAAGCAAGGCTGGGGTTCAGGCTCTGCAGGGTGCCTCTGAGGACACGGCAGTGCCTGTGAAAGTGCCTGCGTGTCACTGGCAGGGATGTCCCTGCTTTTGGGGGAGCAGAGCCAGGCAGTGGAACAGTAGGCATGGCCTTGGAGAGGGACACTGAGGTACTCTGGGTACTCTGCCTACCCCTGCCAGTCCCCACTGTGCCGTTGCACCAGCGGTGACCCACACGAGCTGTGCCCTCGGCTGTCACCCATCGTGGGAACACGTGTGTGGCCCCCAGTACTCAGCACATCTCCCGGCGTGACCTCCCCAGCCTCTATTGTTCCTCCACTTGCTCCATCGCCAGGGTGAAAACTGCCCAAACCCGTCGTTGCTGCACTGAGCCGAGTCCTTCCTGGAAGCATCGGCAGCAAATGCTTCACCGGAGTTTCTGGCTCCTGCCGGGGTCCCTGCCGCGCTGGACTGCATGCTCAGCTCCTCACGGGGATGGAGAGCCGGGTGAATAATTCATCCTGAATAATTCATCTCGCTAATTTATTAGCTGGGCGGACGTCACTGCATTCCTTCCTCAGGCTGCCCACCAGCAGATCCCAACCTTCCTAAACTGGAGAGCATTCCTTCCCCCGCCGTTTCCTCTGGCTCGGTCTGTTTATTTGCAAATAGCCTGTTTGCGTGTGTTATTTGGATCGCTCTGATTGCGCCTGCCTTTGATTTGGACACGTAGCTAGCTCCAGGGGTTGCTGACCCCCGACGGGGTGAGATGTGGCTCTGAGAACCATGGCTTTGCCACGAGCAGCTGCAGGTGTTTTTAATTCAGAATTTGTTTTCCGCAGCCGATCCCAAATTTTTCTCACCACTGCCATTCCCGCAGCCGAGAGGATCCCGTGGGAAGCGAGGGGAGAACGGGTGGTGGGGACGGAGTGAACTGGGTGGTGCACGCTGGGCTGTTTGGCTCTCCCTGGCTGGCTTTGGAAGTGGTTGCTGCTCTCCCGTTTCCAGTGCCGTGGGATGGGGCAGGCGATGCCGGCATGGCTGGAGCCACTCTTCTCCAGAGTGAGCACTCTGTAAACCTGCTGCTCAGTCCAACTCTGCTGTGCTGGGGTGCAAACTGCCCCAGGCTCCCCATGCTCACTGCCTTTTCCTAGACTTGGATTCAGGTCTGTCCTTTCGAGTGCCTGGGGGATTGATTTGCTTATGAGCCTTCCTGGAGAAAGACCAAGGCCAGCCAGGACCCCCTTCCAACTAAGTCCCGCTCGGGTACAAAGTCTGGGCAGCGCAGGGGGTCTAGACCCATCCCCTAAGATATTTTGGGCTGCATTGCAGGGCAGAGTCCCCGTTGCAGGTCTGGGTGCAGCGAGGGCTGTAGACTGACCAAGGGTCCAGCAGAAGCAACCCAAAAGGTTGCTGCATCTCAGTTCTCAGGCTGGGGTCCATCCTTAAAAATACATGCTGAAAGCTCAGGTTTCTGTAGAGAAGAGCAGTCTCCTCTGTCCTGTGGGAAGTGCAAGATGTCCTGTCCTTTCCAAAGACATCCCTGGGCCAGGGAGCGTGGAAGGGAAAGCCACCAGAGGAGGGGAAAACCCCATGCAAGCTGGGAGCGAAGCAGCCAAGCTGCTTGCTGAGCACTGGCATGGGGCACTCTCACCTTGCGTGCAGCCTTGTCCCGGGATCGGCTAATTAACTATCGAGATTTGGCCGCCTCCTTCTTCCAGTTTGTTCCCACTGATCCTTTATAGCCAATTAATCAAACAGAGGTATTCGGAGTCGATGGGTCTAAGGGCTGTGCTGGTGGAGGATGGGATGGGATGGGGGGGTAGTTGTTCAACAGCACCTTTTCTGAGCCAAGTCTTCCTCCTGCAAGGAAGGGTCCAGAGGGAGCGGAGGTTGTTCCCTCTGCCAGGATAGCTCTGGGAGATGTGTCTCTCCTGGCTTGGTGGTGGGACCCTGTCTCCCTCAAGCCTTTCCCAGGCAGCTCTTTGCCTTGGCCACCACATCTCTGCGGGGAAAGGGTGCAGGGCAGAGCCCCTTGTCCCTGCCCGGGTGTTAGGGCAGGTGGTTTCCCTGGCCACCAGGCAGTGGGTCCCGGTGCCACTGAGCTGGGCTCTGGCGGGTGAGTGGCAGCAGCTCTAATTGTGCCTGAATTCCTCTGAACCACAAGTGAAATCTGCAGAAATACAGAAAGTAAACAGCTCGGGGCCAAAATTCCCGGCGCTTTAGGGAATCTTCCACTAGGAAAAGTTTCTGAGTTGCTAACGAAAAGTGCTTCTCCCTGAGCCAGCCTGTGTGGAGACCTCCTGGACTGCGAGGGATGTGGCTGCAGTGCCACGGGGACCATGCTGGGAGCCCTGCGGTGCCAGGCTGGCTTCACGCCTTGGAGCAGCTGGAATAAAAGCTTTTTTTAAATTTTTTATTCTTCTGCCACTCACATCCACCGAGTGGGGAGGTTTTAACCTCTTTCTTGCAATCCGCAAGAACAATTGCCCAGGATGCTGGAGCGATCTTTGCTGTACGGATAGGGGACAGGAAAATGGCAGTGGGAGCCAGCGCCCTGCTGCAGCCTGCCTGGCCTGCCCCTGCCCCGGGGGGCTCCGCTCGCCCCCAGCGGCGGGTGCTGGAGCGGGGCAGCGGCTGTGGCAAAGGGCTGAGCAGCCCTTACACATCCCTCCCTGTGCACCGGCAGGGGCTGCCACGCATGTGCTGTAGGTGCTGGGGAAGATGCTGTCCCCCTAGCGTGTCCCCAGGCGTGCCCATCTCTCCTGCTTAGCCCGTCATCCCTGCTCGCCAGGCTGGTGCCCGGCCCCTGGCTTTCCCCCCATGCCTCGCTGACCCTGAGGAGCTCTGCTCAGGGTTGTGACAGCGGCGTGGAGCCCCACAAATGTCTGGAGCCCCACAAATGTCTGGAGCCCCGCTACCCCGTCTGTGCTTGTGCTGCTGTGTGTCAGCTCCATCCTCAGGGAGCTACGGGGTTGGCTGGGTGCCGGCAGCCTGGGACCCGAAATGGTGGTAAATTTGGGTGAGGAAGACCAAGATGTGCACATGAGTGCACTGGCATGTTTTCGGGATGCTCTCCACGGGAGAAGCCTGGCTTTCCTGGGAAACATCCCCCCACTGGACCCACTCTCCCACCCACACGTGGCCGATTCCCAGTGACTCCTTCCCCTCTGGCTAGGGATGGTCCCGGCACCTCTCGACCCCACAGCCCCATGGGGCAGCTCTGGTTCCCTCGGCCTCTCCCCGCGGGTCAGGCCTTTCTCTGGCTCCCCTCCAAGGTTTCGGATCAGCTCTCAGAAAAGTAAAGCCATAAAGTTTGCCCCAGCTGGAGCACGAACCCACAGTGGCTGTCTTGGGAGGCGAGCCCCGGACCCGATGGTTATTTATAATGCAGCACTGAGGTCAAAAATAACAGAAATTTAAGCTCAGGAAGTTATTTCGGAAGATAAGAAACTTTTACTTCAGCATTTGGATGCCAGGGCTAGTGCTGGCCATCCTCTGTCCCTGATGTCCCTGTGTTGTGTCCCTTCCTCCTGGTGTGTTGGGTCCTGTTTTGTGGCCATGGGGATTGTCCCTATTCCCAGAGCGAGCAGGGGCACCGTGGGAAGCCCTGAAAACTGTGCAGCGCCAAGCAGGTGCTGCAGGGTTGAGTGGAGGGAGGCCGAGCGGGGCTCTGCTCTGGGCTCCTGATGGCTGTGGGGAGGGAGGAGTGTGTGGTCTCGGCTCCTGTGCATCCCACCCAGTTGCTTTTATTGTCGCTGCAGCCATTTGTTCCCCTGCCAGGGGTCAGAGGGGTTCCCACTCCCCGCTCCCGACGTCTCCGCCACCAGTGGGCCCATCTGGAGCTGGCGGCCGTGCTGCTCCTGGCACCCACAGCCCCTTCAAAGCCTCCCGTGGCTTCCATGGCAGGCCTGGCTCCCCTTGCTCTGTGGGACAGGGGGCTGGTGGGGTGGGAAGGAGATGCTCCCCGTGCACAGCTCTTGGGAGCTGGGCTGGGCTCTGCCAAGTGTGTTCCTGGCACAGCAGCTTTGCACAGGGAGAGCCAAAGGGGCTGGTTTGCCATCCAAAAGCCCGAAGCTGTTTGGTGACACAGCATCCCCTGTGACCTTTTCTTCCAGCCCGCTACAGCTAAAACACCAAACCTTCACAAACCCCTGTGCAGGCACGTTTCTTGGCGTCGATGTCTTATTTTGGTTCGGCTCAAACCTTCTCCCTGTTGACACAGCGGCAGCTTTGCTCAAGCTTGCCAGGCCTGAGCAGGGCTGACCTTTCCTGTGTTTGCTGTCTGGGCGTAGGATCTATCCGTGCTTCGGGCTGCGGCTCTGCAGCCCCCAATGAAGCCAGTGGGCAATGGCGAGCACCTAGCAGAAATACTGCCTTGCTCAGAGCTGGCAGCCGGTGGGTCTGGTGCCACCTCCCCCTTCTCATTTCTGTTCTCCTGGCTTTTGGCCCCTCTCCTCGGACCTGACTGCATCTTGTTTCCCCGATGTGGAGCTGAGCTGAGTGCATGCCGGGGGCTGGGGTCCTCCTGCACCCACTCCTTGCAGCTAGGGCAGGATGGGAGTGTGTCCCCAGCCCAGGCTTCCCACAGGGGATGCTTTTCCCAGTGGAGGGCTGGAGGGAAAGGGCTATCTCTCCCATCTCCACACTGCTACCGGCAATACAATCCCCTTCTCCCAGGGGGAAAAAAACCTCTTTAGGAGGGCTCTTCAAGGGTTAACCTTGCAGCCGTATCCTCTGCAGGAGGGTGCCTGTCCCCAGCCCTGGACCCAGGGGAGGTGTGGGGGCACCCAGTCCTGCCCGCCTGGGTGGAGGAGAGCATCCTCCTGCCTGCCTGCGGAGCAGCCTGGGACCCGCTGCTCATTCCTCCGCTGTGGCACACGTTTTGGGGAGTGGAGTCCGTGGCCTCACGGCCACTTTGGCAGCATTTCTAGCAGAGCGAAACGAGGCAGGGGTGGAAACTGGAGACGAGCTGGAGGTTCCGTCTGTGACAGCGGTTCCTGCAGGTTTGTGTGGACTTGCCTGTCTGGTTCTGGGTTGCAAACCCAATGTGTTAAACCCTTTGGGGGCAGTCCCAGAGCATCCCTGTCCCCTCTCTTCCCACTAAACCCAGGCAGCACGTGAACCCAAACTTTGCCATTTATTATCCACAATGAAGTGAACTCACTAGTGTTACTTTTTGGCAAAGTCTTACTGAGAAGTCCTCGGGGTGAAATGAAACGGGGTCACAGAAGGGTTTAATTCAGTACGTTGTCCTTCAAGGGAAGGAAAAGTCAGACGAGAAGTTTTAAACATTTTATAAAAATATCCACATGTGCTCAGTGCAAAACTCACCGTCTTTACCTAATTTAGAAAATGACTTTATATGGAGAAAGATTTAACACTGCTCCATGGAGGGGAAGAATAATGAATACGTCTGTACCAAATCGCACTGTCATCCGATCTCCAAGTGCTTTCGAAAGGGTTGGAAAGAAATAATTGTTCTTCTTTTCCCTGGTTTTAGAAACTGAGGCATGGGATGAGAAAGCCAGAAAAGTGCAACTTTCCTGGCTAATTTTAGCCATTTGAAGTCCAGATCTAAGCACCTAAATAAATGACCTGATTTTAATAGACTGCTGGTCAGGTCTCTGGGGTAAAACCTGGAACGAGTTTGGCTCCATAGGTCTGCAAAGGTGGCCTGGGTCTGGAGAGGGAGCCTCCTTCTCTTAATTTGGCACTGCCACCGTGAGCCTTGCTAAGATCTAGGAGCAGATGATGAAGCTAATAAGAGGAAATTTATTGAATGTCTTTGAACTTAAGAGAAAAATAAAGAGTTTCTGTTCGGAGCAGCCATGTTAGAGCCAGGTGAGTTCAGTGTCCTTGGTAGCGCTGTGGGATGGGGGCTGGATCCCTCTGGGCCTGGAAAGGAAAAGCAGATCCAGGCTTTCCAGCCCTGTTATCACCCCCCAACCTCTGAAATTTATTTAGCAATAGACAGTGGTGAAGGGAAAGAGGAAACAGAAGTAACCGAAGCACCTGCGTTAACCCGAGCAGCCGAGCTGCATACAGCTCCTTGCATGGGGAATCAGCTCCGGGATGCTTTTGGCAGTGCATGGACCATCTTCCTCTGCGGTGGGTGGTGGGGCTGAAGCTGCTGCTCTCTGCTCCCCGTCCTGGTGCTGCCCCAGTCTGCTCCTGCTGCCCAAATATAAAGCAAAATCCCTTGAAAGGAAAACGCTATCTCGCTTGCTCAGCTGAGCAGTCTGCCGGGTCTCTGGGGTCAATCTCACCAGGAATAAGCAGTGAAATGCTTGCAGAAGTCGAGCTTTGAATTAGGTGGGCTTAGCTGGGATCCTAAAGCTGAACAAACTGGGGACAGGCATGGGCTGGTGGGTTGCATGGGAGGTGGGAGCTGTTTCCAGAATGACTGCCCAGGCTGGGAAGCTGCTTCCCTGAGCCCCACAGCTTGCAGCACAGGGGCAGCGGGGACCCACGGGGAGATGCCGTGACAGCCCGCCCTGGGGAGGTGCTGGCAGGCCTGTGGCAGGGTGGCAATGAAAGGAGGGGGCAAAATATATGTTTTCGTGTTTTGCCTCCTTGTACAGACCAGAGGTCACTCTTGCTCCTCTGCTCTGTGCAAGAACAAATTATAATTTTAATTATGTGGATACAATACCAACCCCTTCTCTGTGATCAGGGCCTGTCTGTGAAATTGGATGAGCGAGAATTGCAATAAATGTTTCCTGGGACTGAGGGCTGGTCCCAGCCATGGCACCTGCATCATCTTCTTTGCATGCCAGAGCGTGTGTTCTTTTGGTTTTGTGCCTGGCTTGTCCTCCTACAAAATCACCTCCATGTGAAGAGGGCTAGTCAGGCTGGGCATGCCCAGGGCTGGAAGATGCCCACAAGACTCCTCCATCCTGAACCTGTGTCACTTTGGGATGGAGCTTGAGGGGTGATGGGACAGGGGTGAAGCATGAATCCAGTTCCTTTGCTTCCCACTGGCATCACGCAGTGCTGGCATTGGCAGAGTCCTGGGGAGCTGCGGTGCGGGCAGCATGCTGGGTCAGTATTTGCCCACAGCGGGAGCAGGGTGCTGGGCATCCGGCAGTGCCAGAGGAGAAAAGGCACCCCAGGCTTTCACATTTTGTTTTCTGCTTGCTGCCCAGTGGCCCTGTGCCTGGTCTTTTGCTCCCTCCTGGTTTCGGTCAGTCCATGATGTGATCCTTCGTGCTGCAGGGCATCGCCGGGAAGCAGGAGCTGTCCCGGTGGAGGCAAGCTGCCGGGCTGCCTGGCCCTCCCGGTGCTTGGTGGGGAGCGGTTGCTCTCGCAGGTGGCTGCTGTTGTGGAAAACCCACCTGCTTTTGCTCTCTTCTCATTTAGAGATGCCACCTCCCTGGGATGTCCAAAATGCACCTCCTGGCCTACTGGCACTCAGGGTGGCAGGAATTGCGGCTGCAGCACAGATGGGATGGGAAAGGCCAGATCAGGGGAAAATGAATTAGGACGCGCAGAAGTACCCTTGATCGGGACAGTAACCTCTAATCCGGCTCAGTGCTCCTTATTTACAGTTGCCGAGAGTGAAGGCAGGAGAAAAGCAGCCTGGCAAGATGCACAAAGCCGATCTCCTTCCCCCCAGCTGCTTTGGTCTCGCTAATGTATTTGCTGGCAGTGCTTGCCATCCCTGGAGCGTTTGAGCGCGGTCGGAGCAACTGTTCGCAGCCAAAGGCAGGAGTGTTGGAGCAGTCACAGGGCTGGGAACAGCTTGGGGGGGACGATGGGAGCCCCCAGCCCCTCAGGACGGGATGCACATGGGGGAGTGAAGTGCTGAGCTCTTCCCTGTCCCCTCCTCGGCTGGCAGAGATGCAGGCAGGGAAAACCTTGCAGCCCAATGCCCCAGGCTCCATGCTGTGGGCAGCATCCACATGGTGTTTCTGCCTGTAGTGCTGGGCTGAGGGCAGGGGCTTGGTGCCGGGGAGGTTTTTTCCCCTGGGCTGTCCTGCTTGAAAATATTCACTGAGAGGCCCCAGGGCTGGTTTTCCTTAGCTCAGCACCCAGTAAGAGGAGCGGGGACATTTGAGAGCGCTGCTGTGTACAGGGACACAAGGAAGGATAGAGCCCTGAGGGACTCGATTTGGTTGCACCTTGCAGTGTTGCAGAGAAGACCAAAATCACCCCCAAATCTCCTACACCTTAAACCAAGGCATTTAACACTCCCAGCTGCAAGCAAGCGCTTCCCTCCCGAGCATCAAGCGCTCCCCTAGCATGCGGGACCCATGCTACCCGTGCCATGCTGGGGCAGCGACACTCCAGCTGGCTGCTGTAGAATATTCTGGCATTTTTAATAAGGGTTGGTGCGGTCACTGCACTTGTTCCAGGCAAAAGCAATGAGAATTTTATGAGGTGTAAATGGATTGTGAGTGCCTGAAAGCATCCACGTCCCGCTCTGCTCCATGCATGCACGTGCTTCTGCACCTCCTCTCCTCGGCTGAAATATCTTGTCTCCTTGCAGACTTGGAGAAAAGATAAATATTAGCACCATGAGATGCTCTAATCCAGGTTTGTCCTTGTTGCTGCTGCTGCTGTTAAAAACCCCTTCTTCTGGCTGCGGGATTCATTAGGGCCCAGTCTCCGGGGTTCGGAGGGAAACCGGAGCAGCTGTTAATGAGGGAGCAGTAATATCTACAGCTTGTTTCAATGCAATAATGGAATTAGGAAGAAGACAAACACAGATCAGTCCCATGCCTGATGGCTTTATTTTCGGCTTCTTTCTTGCTTTTCACTTTATTAGTTAGAATTAGAACATCCATTTTGCATTAGAGGGCAGATGATGAAATCACACGGGATCAGAGAGTTACCAGTGATGGGCTGAGATGGGGAAGTTTGAGCTTTCGGAGAGCTTTTGCTGCAGATAACAGAAGTGAAAAGTGCAGGGGGAGCAGGAGGGGACGATGAGGCTGTGATGGAGAGGGAGACAGGACAGCAAAGGGCAAGGGCTGGAGCCTACAGCCTCTTTAGCGAGGCTTGTAATATGTTATTAATGGAAAAGAAACTGCAATTTTTATTTTGTGGAAATTCTTTTGTTCCACATTAATTTTTAAAGCCTGCTTTGCTCCCGTTGCAGCCTTCTGCCGGAGCGCGGTGCTGGCTGGGAGAGGCTGCCTTCTGAAAGGCTTGGGGGGCCCATGTTTGTGCCCGAGCTGGGGTAGCAGTGCGGGGTTGTGGGGTGCTTCCCTGGGGATGGCACCCCCACCCCACCGCTCCCGTTGCACCCACTGAGCATCACCCAGGCCCTGGGGTGGGGGATGTGGAAGGTGCTGGGGCCGGGCTGCAGTGGGCTGCGTGCCTTCGTTAGGTGCTGGGGTTTGGTGAGGGCTTGTCTACACACGGAGCTCTTTCTTAATTAACTCCATGTGTGGAGACACGCGGATCCTGGAACAGGAACAAGGCACCCTTATTCCCCAATAAGCTTGTCCGCACATGGAGTAAATCAATAGCAGCTCATCAGAAGCAGCGTGCTGGATGGAGATGCCGCCTAAGGATGAGTCACATCCAGAGAGGGGGGCAGAATAATAATAAAAAAATCTGGGATTTGAGTCCAGGGCTGGATCTTAGGAATGGCCATTGTGTTTCGGGTGTGCCAAACAAAAGGGCTGGCTTTGTACTCTGTCCTCTCTCCTGCCTGGTAAGCCTTGTGGGTGAATTTTGCACCTTGAACCCATAATTATATCCTGGGATGGGGGGTGGCTGACTATCAGGACTCTGTGACTTTTAAACTGGTTGTAGGTTGGTGCATCCACACCAAGAACACCGCAGCAAGCGGTGCTGGGCTTCGTGCTGCTGCAGGGCTCCTGCTGGGCTTCTCCCCAGCCTGCCATCGTGCACGCTGCTAGAAAATTTTCTGCAAGGGTTTGGGGTTTTTCCCGATATCCCCATGGGTTTCAAGTGAGGAGGTGATTGAATAGGCTGGGACCAAACAAATCAGAGGGTATTTTGGGTTGCCAAAAGTTGTCCTTGTTGCTTTTCCCAAGCAAAGCGAGGTTTGGGTGACATGCGGGAGATTGGGAACCTGTGGTGTTTGGTGCATTTTTCATGAAACATTGGGAGAGATCAGAAGCATTAGAAATCTTTTGGTTTAAGGCTTCTGAAGTGGCTAAATGCCCTGGCTGGGGCTTTTCCAGAGCAGCCTGGGGCTGTGCTAGGACACAGTGGTGTGTGGGGCTGGATCTGACCATGGGAGCAGGGCTCACCTTGCTGCTGGGTCCAGATTTGGTTTAATAAAGGTTTTGGACAGGGCGCTGCTTACCGGGGGCTGTGTGCGAGAGCATTTCCCACCTCTGTCCCGGCCCGGCAGTCGCTGATGGTGAGGGTCAGGTCATCTGCACCAAAAGTGTCCCTCGGCAGGGCAGGGGACAGACCCCCACAGTGACAATTTCCATCAAAATGGGCTCAAACCAACCTCATTCCCAGCCGCCTCAGCAAACAGCCCGAGATTTGAAAGGGATGGGGAATATGGAGCCTCTGCAGCTCCTGGGGTCTCTCTGCCCACTTTCTCGCTGACACTGAGCAGCTCCCAGGGCAGCGGGGGCCCAGCACCCTCTGGGGCTTATTCTGCTGGAATGAGTGAACAGAATAAATCCATTTTAAATGCCAGGTTGTGACACCAGTGACAGGTGCTAGAAGACAAGGGGCAGCTTGGTCCCTGCTCTCCCTTCGCTGGGGTTTGGCTCCTGCAGCATCATGCCGTCGGTGCTGCCAGCACAGGAGGAGACGCACAGGTCAGAGTCAGGCCCTTGCTGCCACGCCAGAGTCTCTCCAAGGCACCATGGATGACGTGCCATCTGCTCCCTGAGCTTCCTGGCTTTTGTCAGCTGCTGTTGAAGCCTGATGGTAATTAAATGGGGTGTTTTGTGTTTAATAGACTCCCACTTGCGTCATGCTGGTAGAGGGTGCTGGCCAGATCCCTGCTGGCGGCACTGTGGGGTGTCAGCACCAGGGGGGTTCCCCCTGCAGGTCTTCTGCACCCCTCAGCCCCATGGGTGCTCTCCTGTACACTTGCATACTGCTGCACCCTGCACCCCAGCAAGCTTGTCTACTGTTCCTTGGGAAGCAAAGCCCCCTTGCTGCGTTAGCTGTACTTTGGGATCCCCAGAAGGATCTGCAAATGCTGGAGCTGGGTGAGCATCCCTGGCCAATGGCCACCCCATGTAGTGATGCCGTGTCCATCCCGTCCCCTTCCCTGCCACCACCAGGCAGCCAACCCCGTGCACCCCCTGGTCTGCTCTCCCTTCCCGTCTCTGCAAGGAGACATCAACACGCTGTCACTGAAGCTGAAAGAACCAAAATGGTGCGATGCTCCAAAGCCCCGGGAAACTCAGGAGCACTGCCTGCACCTTGCCTGCATCCTGCCTGTTGGGAAGGTGGGCAGCTGCTGGTTGTGCCTGCTCCTATTCTTCTGTTTTCCTCTCCTGGAGGGGAGACAGGACCGACGTGCTGGCAGGTTTCCCCTGGGAATGCCAGGATCATGCAGAACACATACCTGGGCTGCCTCCAGCGGCAGCCCGGCTGTGTGGGGGGATGGAGGGTGTTACAGGGGTGGGGGATGCAGGCGCAGACCTTGCTCCGGGCCCTCCTCTGGCTGAGCGGCTGGCAGTGTGGGATCCAGGTCCCCCGGCATCTCCTGCAGTGGTGCTGCCCTCCTTGCTGTCACCTCCTCTTGTACTTGCCTGGGGAAGGGAAACCAGGGGGGCTGTGCCATCCCTGCAAGCAGATTCCATAGAATGCTTCTTAACCTTTACCAAAAAAGCGTTTGTTTTTTTTTTTTTTGTGGTATTTCCTAGGACTTGAGGTATTTAATCTAACTTCCATTATGCAAGCCCCACTGTGAAGCCCCTGCCTACTTCTTCGGCTTGTACATCTTCTCTCTATGTCTACCTTTGTTTTTTGGGCAGCAGCAGCAGGCAGTGGGATGAGGCATGTGTAGGACATCACGTCTGAACTCAGCCCAGGGTTTGGGCTGGAGCATGTGGGGTGCATCCTGCTTTTAAGCTGGTCTTGCACCATTTTGTGCTGGGCTGCAGCTGTGTGAATGTGTGAGGCTGGGAGACATTTTGGGGTGGCATCTCCTACTGTGTCCATGCAAGTGCCACTGTACAGCTTGGCTCCGCAGCAGGGCGTGCTGAGCGCTGTCCTGACCCTATCTTCCTGCCGCTTCCTCCCTCTGCCACTTCCCTCCTCCTCCTCTGCCAGCAAGACAGTAATTCATGAGTTCCCGGCCATGGGTTTGCATGCAGGGAGCAATGAGACCAAGCGCATGGGCAGATGCCAGGGAGCGAGCCTTGCCCAAGCCCCCAGGCCTGCTCCAGCTCCCTCTCACCATGATGGCTCAGCCCTGGGGAGAGCAGCTTGCTGCACCCAATCATTCCACATAAAGTCTGCGCCCGTGACGGCTTTTAGTCACATTTAGTCACTGCGGTATTTTGACGTGGCGTCAAGATGTTTCAGTTCACGCAGACGAACGTTACTTGTAGACACCTCAAGAAATGTCAGGTACACCAGCACAGGCACAGCTTGTGGCTCGAGCATCTCTTGGAGATGCTCTCCTCAAGCATCTTCCAATGCAGTCGTGAACGGGCTGCTCCCTCCCTGCATGCCACGGGCAGGAGCATCCTCTTCCATCCAGGGAAAAAGGCAGCAGGCTGGGGTGGCCTTGACCTCCATTTCCCCACCTGCAAAATGACCTTCTTAACACTCATTCCTGTGGTGAAAGCTCTCTGTTGCTTACACTGAAAACACTATAAACACTATTTTTTTTTTATTGTAGGCTTTGAATCCGAAGCATGTAAGATGGTTCCTGTCTATTTAATTACTTAACCTGCAACAAAATATTGTATTTTACGTTGATGTTTTTTAAGAAAGGAAATGTTGGCTCTGTTTCTAAATGAAGCACTGAAGCAGGCCGGTTGGAAAATTATCATATTCAGACTTTGTAAACATGATTTCTTTCTTTATTTTTTTCCCCCTAACTTGAAGCCAGGTAAGAAAACGTACACAAAAATTTGCGGGTGGTTTGAGTGGCCCCACAGCTGTATTTCTTCAGCAAAGATTTGCATGGGAAGTCATACCCAGCATTGGCTAATGCAACCCATTAGGTGGAAAGGGCTCGGCTCTCTGGTGGTTGGGCACGGCACCTGCTGGCTCCCGGAGGAGGGTTTGCCCCAGAGGAGGCTATCGCCTTGGTTATCCTTTCTGTCACAGCAACTCAGGCATTGCCCTGAGAAGGTCCTGGGAACCCCCCTGGCTGCTGTCCCCAGGCCAGGGCAGGACACTGGTGCCAGCAGAAGGGAAGGGAGAAGGTGTGGGGCCATGGGGTCTGCAGTCCCCCAACTCTGCTTTAAGTGGTGTTAAGCTGTTTGCACCCTTCAGAAGCAGCGATACTGGTTCCTCCAGCCCTTCTGCCCTGTTTCGGTCCACGGGGTTAAAATGATGCTGGGTTTGTCCTTGGATTTGTCCTCCAAGCTTTTTGTGAGGCTTGGCCAGGTTTCCTCAGGGGCTTTGAGCTTGTACCCTTCTGCGATTAAAATACTGGGCTGGGAACGAGAAGGGCCCAGCTGCAGCAGATGTGGCTGGCACCCAGGTGCTTTCAGCTCATCCTGGAGCCGGTGCAGCCAGGAATCGCACCGTGTCTGCCCCATCTCTTCCCTTTTCCTCTGCTGAGCCCCTGGCTGCCCATTTGTAGAGTGCAAACAGGCAAAACCCAGAGTCTGAGCTTCTCTAAAGGCCTTGGAAAGTGTTTGCCTTGGCGTGGTGGACGTGTTTCCCCGCTTGATGGAAGAGGCAGACGGAAACATGTTTTGAAATGCCCCTATGCCTGCTCATCTTTCTGGAGATCTTGGTAATGACTTTGTGGGTCTGGCAGCTGCGGAGTCTGCTGTGCAAGGGCTGTGCCATTCCGCAGGGTGGGATGCTCTGCCGCTGCGGGAGGGTTCGCTCGGGTGCATTCGTCCTGCCCTGTGCCCTGATTTCCCCGTCTCTCAAATTCCACCCGCGAGCATCCTTCGCCTGGGTGTCTGCGGATGGACGGGAATGGGCTGTGGGAGGGGTGGGGGTAGAAACCGTTGTGTGTCTCAGATGGAGATGGAGCTGATTTGTTTAGTTTGCTCACATCCCTGCTCCTCACTACCAGCTCTTCCCTCTGAGGTTTCCCCTGGCCCTCAGTCAGCAGAGGGAATTCCCTCTCCTCTGCCCGAGCTCCAGCTGCAGCCAGGATTGCTGCAGCGAACGTGAGGATGGGTTGTAATTGTCACCTCTCCCCTGGGTTTTGTGGTCCTCGCCTGGTTACCGTCTCACTGCCATCCTGCCACCCACTTTTTCAGGTGATTAGGGAAGCGCTGAATTAACCAGCAGCTGCTGTTAACCCCGCAGAGCTGCCCCGTCTCCTGCGCTCCCTGGCGCAGCTGCTGACTTGCCCTGCCCCGGATGAATCTCTCATGCACTCACCTCCTGTATTTTTAATAGGCTGGGATTGGGTTCGAGCTTGTACTGGTGGCTGGCAGGGCTCAGGGCCGAGGGAGGCTGCAACCTGTGCCCCAGCGGGATGTGGCTGAGAGGGAAGACAGTGGTCCCCAAGGGAGAGGGGTGCAGAGGGAGGCAGAGAGCCCGCATCACCTGCACCGGGCAGGGTGCTGATGCTTGAGGGAATATTTCAGCTCCACAGGGAATATTTTCGCTCCACGGGGGTGAGTGCAGGGTTTTCCTGCTGGTTAACCCAGCAGTGGCAGGAGCAGAGAGCCTGTTGAGGCTTCCCAGAGCGTGTCAGGGATCATAAGGGAAGTGGAGAAGCTGCCAGGACAATTAGCATGCACTTGTTCTCACCAGCATGTCACTGGGATGGAGCGGGGCTATAATCAGCCTGTCGCTTCCCTGGCTTTATTAATACATTGATTTTTTGGGGGAGTTTTGGCTCTGCATGGTGCGGTGTCTGCCAGCCAAGCCTCTGTGGGAAGAGGCGGGGTTGAGGTGGTGTGTCTCTGGGCATGGCAATGTCTCATTTTGGAAGCTGTTCGGGCTTCATCCTTGGGGACTGCTGGAGGAGGAGGAGGAGGAGAGACATTCCCTCCATCTGTGCACTGCCCTTGGAAGGGATTTAAATCACAGGCTTGCAAAAAAGAGGAAATGCGCCCGTTTTGCAGGCTTTGAAGCCTGCGGGAGCCTCCCAGAGATGCTCCCCTTCCCTGTTCGGGGAGGTCTGCCTTGGAGGAGATCTCCTTCCCTGGCTGTGGAGGCAGGCACTGTCTGCCAGCGCCGGGCTCGCTGCTCCGTGGCCTCCATCCTGGCCAGCTTCTGGGGCTGGGGCAGCAGTGAGGACCTGGCTGCCCTCCTGCAGCTTCCCGGTGAGTGATGGGAGGAGGTTTTCTGTGCCCAGGGTCGGTAGCCTGGCCCACCATCTGCCCTCTGCTTCAGCAGTGAAGGGCGAGAGATGCTCTCCATGGGAATGTATGAATATATAAATAGAAAGATGTAAATACATAAATATATTTTATTTTTTTAAAAAAAATATATATGTATGCTTAGGGCAAGTTTTATCCTGCTGCACATTCTCATGTGTTTGGGATCTCCTCCTCTCTTCCTTGCGCCCTTGTTCTTTCCTGCTTCGGCGTGAACCCGCCTGACCAGTGCAGCATCCCTGGCACAGCAGCACTCATGCCACATGTGTGGCCATGCAGAGCCATCTCTTCAATTCCTTCATTTCACCAACTGTTACATAAATCCGCTTTTATACTGAACTTGTGGACGTCACTGAAGCTCTGTCCATACCTATAACATCACTGTTTCCATGGGAACCAGCGTACTTCCAAGGGGGAAAAAGTAGAAGGAGACTAAAAAAAGGACAAAGAAGGAACAAAATAAGACAAATATGTGACATATCCCAACTATGTGTCGGTGTAGGATGTTACAAAGATTTCACTGCAACTTGTTTAGGAAGCCTTGCATAACGTTTTTTTTGTCTTGAGTAATGCAGCAAGCTGAATCAGGGATGATAGAAACTTAATAGTATCCCAAATATCCCGAGTCTCTTAGTGAGAGAGAGAGAGAGGCATCTGTGGCAACTCTGCACAAGGTGCCTTTCTGTGTGAGCAGGAAGGGAAGATGCATCTGCCCATGTTGCAGCATTTACCCGGGTTTCTGTGGGTTTTCCTCCATCCCGGGCCACGGCTGGGGCTGTGCATCACGAGGGGATGGCACCGCGGGGTGTTGTGGGCACGTCCCGGTGAGCAGCCACCACGGCCGCTCTTCTGCTCCACTGAGCTTTAAGGACACGCACTATTAAGGGACAGTTTACAGTGAGTGAGTTTAAAAATATATATATTTGGGGGTTAAGTGTCTATCCACTTCATAAGGCGTGGTGGGAGAAAAGGTCTTAAATACATTATGGAGCACCAGCAACGGCTTTGGCATATTGAGTGTATTTTAACTGGTAACCCCAGGTCCCTCCTGCAGAGGAGTCCATTAGGAAGGATTTTACTGCTCACAGCAACATCTTCATTAATGCCACACGTGAGCTGCTGGGAGGGAGCACATCCCCGGGGCTCCATCATGGGAGGCGATGGCTGGCGCGGAGGCTGAGCTGGGAGTGGGGAGGAGGACGGGGAGAGGCACGTGTGTGCCAGGGCACGCTCCCACCTCTGCAGCCCCACTTTGGTGGGGTGAGTGGGAGGAGAGCCTGTCCCCGAGCCGTCCAAATGTCAGCAGAAGGTGCTAAACCAGCGACAGGAGTGAAGGGAGAGGGAAGTTGGGGGGAGCTGGAGCTCAGTCTGGGCGAGCAAGGCTTCGTGGCTTCTTGGCTTCTCTGCTCTTTCCTTCGGGTGGTGTAGGGCAGTGAGGGTCGGGGACCCAGCTTTTGGCATCAGTTGGTGAAATAGCTGGTGCTGCTCCGGCCCTGCGGGGCTTCCCCCCCTACCTGTCCTGCTCACCCAGGGGCTGGGGGCCATGCACTGTCCTGGCCCCTGCCCTTTGCACGAGGCCGTTTTTGGGCCGTTTTTTGGACCTCTGCTCTGTGATGCTGAGAGAGGCATGAGGAGAAAGGAAAGACTAGGATGAGAAGCCAGAATAAATTCAGCCTAAAGTGCTCTTGTGTGACTTTTATTTATTTTTTTTTTAAAGCACCCATCCTCCCAGATGCTGGTCCCGAGGCCCAGCTGCCAGCAGCCGAGCCCTCCCAGCTCCCAGCTCAGGAGTTAATTGCAAGCGATATGTAGGGCTTTTCTTAAAAGCTCCAGCTCCTGAAGTTTGGAGATTATGCAAGACACTCAGCTTGCAGGATTTTTTTTATCTTCCTTTTTTTTTTTCTCCTCTCTTTAAGCAATAAGATTTTAAACCCTTTTTGTTGCTGGAAAAAAACCTTAAAGTACAAATCTAAAAGGTAACAGGGAAACAATTCTGAAACAGTAAAGCAAATAAGAACCTTGTCAAGATTTTTTTTTTGACAAAACATCTTTTTTTTATCAAGCTTCATCCCCTCTAAATACAGCATCATTCTTCGCTTCATCACCTGAGCAGCTGAGCAGGGTTCCTCCGTGCTGCTGAGCAAATCCTACATTCCCCTTGAGAGGCGGCTGCGTTTCCGAGGCAGAGGAGAGCATCTCCTGCCTGCAGCTGACAGTGCGGTTTTTAAATCTTTGGGAGGAAGATGATAAGATGATTACTCCCCCAAATCCCCTTTTTCCTCTACTTTTGGGCTTTACAGTCACCGTTGTGAGTTATGGGGCCTTTGGGGACCATGGTGTAGCCGTGGCCCTGCAGTCCCGCAGGGACAGGAGCAGAGTGCATCCTTTCCATGGCAGAGGGAAGGAGCTGCCGGTGCATCCCCTTGAACACCTGCAAAAGGAAATAAGTTAGCGATGAAATTTCCAAAAACAATGGCATGAATAATCATCCTGTTTTGGTTTCCCAGGTCTAATTGTGAAGCTGTATGAATTAAAATAACCTCCTGTGTTTGTGCACTGCGAGGGAAGCGGTTTTGAAGAGCTGCAGAGCAGTGACGAGGCAGGGATGCTCCCTGCCTGGCTTCTTCCCGGCTTCAGAGCCTGTGGCCGGTGATGTGCCAGGCTCCATGGGGTCGTGCCGGCTTCCTGCAGTGTGTCCTTGGGTTGCCAGATGCTGTGACCTGAGATGGGGCAGGCATCGGGAATGTTGTGGAAATGCTGTCTGAGCAGTGGTTGAATTTTTAAACCCCTTTGCTGCAGTCCCACTGGAGGAGCGCCTCTCGGCTTTGCTTTCCAGGAATGCCCTGGTGATCGGACTCGCCTGGCATGAATCCCTGCGGACTGCGGGGCAGGAGGCACGCGCTTCCTCACGCACTTGCAGTGAGTGTGCCCAGGGCTGCCGTGCCCACAGCAGGGGATTCGCCCTGCCAGGAAAAAGCAGTTTTGCTGCTGGTGTGGTGCCATGATGCTGCAGGAAGGGCTGTAAACCTGCCGCATCTTCCCTGCTTCATTCCACTCTTGCATTCCCTGGAGGGAGGGGAGGTACCGTGCCTGGAAAAGCATCTGGGAATGCAAACCTGCAGGGTAGAGACGGTGTCAGGATGACACCAGGGCAGATCCCTGCCAGTGCTCAGCTGCAAGCCAGGCAAGCAGCTTCACTGTGTAAAGATGCTCTGAGAGCACCTCTGGCATGCAGCATCCAAGGGGATGCAAATGCATCCTGTGAATGCTAAAAGCAGAAGCTGGGTGCTGGTTGCACTTTCAAAGGAATATGGTAGGAAAGAAAAATGAAATTAAATATCCAGGAATGTGATGGGAATCCCATAACCTTTCACCTGGGCATGAGCCTTTTCCTGTTGCCCTGGTGCAGTCGGAGTTGAAGCTGGGGAGGGGCTATTATTTCCATCTGTGAGGCAGATTAATTCTGAGGACTTTTAACTTCCCGTGCAAACGGCCTGAATTAATGTTTTAGGATTTTAGCCCCTACCTCCTCCTACCGCCCGCCAAAGGCCAGACCCTGGAGGTCCCATTATGCTCCTGTCAAAGGGGCTATTTCTGGAATTGATGATATGAATGAAGCCTAAAACTCCGCTCTCATTAACATCTGCAGCTTATCCCAGTGTCACTCCTAAGCTGGTGGGACTCGGTGACACTGCAGGGGAAAGCTGTCATTTCAACCCAATTTTCACATCACATTTGCACAAAAATTTCCAGGCCTTGCCAGCGCTTTCGGCACATTTGTCAAATACCAGCCGCTGTCCCGGTGAGCGAAGGCTTTGCCTGGCACAAGAGAAAAGACTGCACGTCGTAATGGGAGACCAGATCGTGGCTATGGCCTGTAGGTCTGAACAACCTCCCCTTGCCCCAGAAAACAGGCAGCAGAGCAGAGCCGAGGTGTCACCTGGCCAGATCCAGGCAGTTCAATGCCTTTCTATGGTTGGGTTTTATTGCAGAACAAAAGCTTGCAGCCCCCCAGTGCTACAGGGCTGCCTGGGCATTGGTCCCCACCTTGCCCATGGAGTCCTGTTCCCCATCACACTGGCTGTGCTTTCGGGGGGTCCTACCCCATCTCTTGGTGATGGCAAGACAGCAGCATGTGTCCTTGGAGCCGCTGCTTTGCTGGAGCACTGGCACTGCTTAGGGAGAGCTGGAGGAAGGGTCAGGGAAGGAGCTGGAGAGGAGAGAGAGGGAGGCAGTGAAGGAGGAGAGGGGGAACAGTAGAAGCAGCAGGGCATCAAGGGCAGAAATAAACATTAATCCCCCAGAGGAGCGTGTGTCCCTGTAAAGCATCACCAAACGCTGCCCTCCTTGCCCGGCTCAGCCACTGGCAGCGGTGCCTGGCCCCCCCGGGGAAGGGCCCGCCGTCTCTGGGGACGGGTGATGCTGCGTACGGTGGTGCCTGCTCTCCCCATCCCCAAGCCAAAGAGGGCACCGGGAGCAGTGTGTGTGCTCCGGCTCGGCAGAGAGAGCCCGGACTGCTGATGGACCGAGCGTCGTGCCTGCTGTCCTCTCGGTTGCCGCTGCCCTCCAGCAACAGCTTCCCATTTAATTCACTTGCTGGTGAATTTGATCCAAACTTCTGCAACCAAATCATAGCAAGCTTAATGTAATATCTTTCTCTTTTTATTATATTAAGCTGTATAGTGCTGGCTAATTGAATCTGGGGCTCTTGCCTCTTAATTACAAAAGGTCAGGCTCTGTTGAGCGTGGGCAGGTAGCACGGGGATCACTCACGGTGGGAGAAGGGGGATGAGAGCTCTTGCTCTGTGCAAAGCTCCTGTTGGTAACAAGTGAACGACTTCTGGATATTTTCCCTTTTCTTTGGTGCTCTTTACTTTCTGAATTTTAAGAGTCAAGTTACAACAAAAGTCTTACCAGATATTTCTGTGCGGCAGAAATATATTTTTCTAATTTAAAAGAATCAGTGAACACTTTGGCTGTCTGTCTTGACCAAGTTGACGGTAAAAATGTGGATTTTTAAGAATAAGTGGGGCGAGCAGGTGAGCCTGAAAAGCAGCAACTCTTTCTCTAACACCCGTGGGATGGAGCAGAAGGGCTGACTACCTGCTGCGTGCACGTGAATCCCATTCTTTGTTGTTTTTAAACGTCATCCCTGTGCTCCCCACCTGCTCGGCGCGAGGAGGGCGCAGGACCCCCCAGGGCCAGGGCCAGCTCTGCTCCCGGCAAATATTAATCTCGTGCAATGTGGACTGTGGGCTCGGCTCGGCACCAGGGCGAGAGGCAGTGGCAGCGCCTCCGCCGCCCCTCGCCCCGAGCGTGTGCCGCCTCCTCCCTGCCTTAGCTGCTGGCCGAGGACCAGCACTGTCCCTGGTGATTCCCAAAGCCCCTTTGCCCCTTCGCTGCCCGCGCCGCAGCAGCAGCAGCAGCGAGCGGCATTCAATAAAGCACCTTCTGCTTTTGCTAATTGAAGAGTTTCCCTTTGTCAGCCGCTGCTCAAAGGAGGGCCGGTACAAAGCCGTAGCCATCAGCACTTTGTGTGCATCTGAAAATCCCATTAGCAGAAGAAAGAGCTTGAAGTTTCATTCAGATGGAAAAAAAAAAGGCAAAAAAATAAAATAAACCCTCCAACCTTCTGATCTATCAGCTGCACATTAACATACCGCCCTTGGCACCGCTGGGGTCCCCGTCCCGGGAATATTTAATTAGGGTGAAGTGTTATATTGGACTGAAATGTATTTGCTTGAGGGAGCGATACACTGATAAGTGGGTCTGCGGTTAAAGCTGGAGAAAAAAACCTGCCATCAGCAAATAAAGTCCCCTCCTGCTCTCCCTCCTTCACGAGGCTGTTTTTCTGCCTGCGGGATGTTTGTTCCTGCAAGGGGAGTTGGGATGGGAGCGCAGGGACCAGCCCTGGGCTGGGGGCACAGACACAGCTGGGGATGTGTCTGTGTCTGGGATGGGGGGGCATTCGTCATCGTCATCGTCTCGCTGGGGAGGGCAGCGTGGGGGGGCTGTGCCTGCACCAGCTCCTGCGCCAAGGTGGGGGCTGCTGGGGCTCTGGGCAGCGGGCTGTCTGGGGGGGCTGTTGCCTGCCTGCCTGCACTACAGGGGGACCCTTTGGTGGGTGCAACCTTGGCGCCGGTCCCCACATCTCCCTCCTGGCTGTATGTCGTGCCTTGTGTGCAGCAGGTTGTGGTGTCGCAGGGGGCTGCACTCTCCTGGCTACCCTCTGCTTGCAGGTGGTCACTGGTGCCAGTGCCGGCATGCTAACAAGCATCGAGGGGCACCCCCAGCTTTGCCATCTGTGGCATGCCAGAGGAGGGTGGGGAGGGTGCCCTCGGTGCCATCCCATGCTGTTCCTCACATTTCAGCCGCTGCTCAGCCCTTTGTGCTGGACGTAGGGCTGCGGTGAGCTTGGATCTGCTCAGCTGCCCTGGGTGGGTGTTAGGGCTGCTCTACGTCTTGGAGAGGGAGGAGGTGAGATGGGAAGTGGCTCCAAGCAGATGCACATCATGTTTGTGTGCCCATTTCTGCTTGCTGGGGAGCTTATGGTCCCCAGCCAGCATCCAAGCAGCTGCCTGCTGTGGCAAAAGCATAACTCGTGCCCAGCTGAGATACAGCCCACGGGGGAGAGCCAGGCCCAGCACGGGGCCTTCTCCACTGCCATGAAAGATTTTGCATGAAGCGCTGCCTGTCTAGGGAAGCATCTGTCTGTCTCTGCAGGTTTTGACCCAACCAAGCAGGCTACTCCCGAGCTTCCGAGCTTCCCTGCTGAATATCTCACACAGCCCTTGCAGACATGTGCTCATTCTTTTTTTGATTCTTTATGTTCTCAAGGAATTTGCCGTTCCTTGCTGGCAGAGCCATGGACGTGGCTGGCTCTGCAGAGGGATGCTTTCCAGCCCCCCAAGCTGGGGAATGCCTGCGGATCCCCCACAGCTCCTGCCCGCAGCCTCCTGCCCCCTCCTCCAGCCTGCCCTCCACGCCTGCCCCCACAGGACTATATTTGGGCTAATATTCCAGCCCATAGCCCCAACCTGACAGTTGGAATGTCTATCCCAATATCTTGTAAACATTTCTTCTGATTAAAAGATCCAGATTGCTGGCGACCAAGCCATGACTCAGCCCCATGTGATTTCCCAGGAATTCGCCCAGGATGGGTGGCAGAAGCTGCCAGCTCCAGCCCCGTGCTCCCTGTGCGGGGAGGCACCTGCTGATTCATCCTCACCTTCTTCTTCCCCAACCAGATAACGCTACAGCACGGGCTCCCAAACACCACCCGCTACCGTGTTGCAGCGAAAGCTCTTGTCTGACAAGGGCCATGCTTATTTTCCTAGAGCCTGGAAGCTGCTGCTTGCACCCAGGCAGGAGCGTGGCCCTGCCTGCCTGCAGGTCACAGCAGCTGATGGGGTGTTTTCCGTGCTAGCCTGGAAGATATCCTCAGCACTGTGTTGTACCAGCTCCTGGATTTCACATCTCTGTGCCCCAGGCAGTCAGAAGCCGGCTGGAAATGCCCTCTAGAAGGATGCAGAAAATGGGTACTGAGTTTGAACCATCCTTATGAGGATTTGCTGCAGCAGCATACTTTATTCTGCCCCAAAAGTAACAGCATATAAAGTCTGTCCTGGCAACTCAGCTCTTTTAAAATCTCTCCAAGAGGCAGCAGTTGGGGTAGGGTATGGGTTCTGGTAGCCCTCACAGTCTTAAGGCTTTTAGGCAGTCAGCTAATGGTTTTGACAGTCTTAATTTGGACTGGAAATGAAAAGTTGAAGCAGTGACTTCAGGGAAGCACCCCTGGGATAAGCCATGACATGGTTAATAGTAACTGTAATGTTGTTAAAGTGCTTTTCCATAAAATGCCAGGAGAGGAAATTAACGGGGTGGGTTTTTTTTTTTTTTCCCCCTAAAAGTTGATATCGTTCTTTTAATTTAATTTTTTAATCCATCACATCAGCACTCGGCACTCTTGCCATGTAACTTTCATTTTATAGCGCTTTTTGCATTAGCTGTAGACACTGATGTCAGTGTGGGGAGAATATACCACGGGCTTGCCATGCAGGTTTCTAACCAGCAGGCAGGTTCTCCATGCAAAACCAGATACAATCTAACCTAGAGAAGCTGGCATGCACCTTGCTTTAAAGGGCAGAACAACCTTTCTGATTCAGCGGTGGCTGCTCGCGGATGCTCGTCTGGGTCCATTGCTTCCTTGACGGGGCACCATGCAGGTGGTTCGAGAGAGTGAGCATGCTGGTGATCCTGCTCAACTGCGTAACACTGGGCATGTTCCACCCCTGCGAGGACATTGCCTGCGACTCGCCGCGCTGCAGGATCCTCCAGGTACGGCTCGGCCGCTGCTTTTAGCTTAATGGTGGCCCTGGGTAGATGGGGAATGGGGAGGACTGAGCTGTGGCAGAGCTGGCTCCAGCCGCAGTGGAGGTGCCCTGGGAGAAGGCTGGGTCCTGCCTGCACTGGCTGTCCTGCTGGTACATAAAAAATGCTGATTTTGGTGCTCAGATGCAAACACACAGTGTCATCAGGCAAAGCCCCTGCCAGGCTGTGCTAGCCCCAGCGTAGTCAAGCCTTGCTTGGAATGCTTGGGGATGGTTAGCCATTGAATTTATAGTGAAGACAAAGCCCAAACTACACTCGTCCCTTTAACCCAGTGCTGTGGGTTCTGTTGGCCAGACTGGGTTGGGGGAAGACACGGGGCTGCTCCCTGTGCTGCCTCTGCCCAGGGATTTTAGCCCTCTTAGACCTTTAGACCTCTTAGACCTTTAGGTCTCTAATTCCCTACCCAGGTGTGAGTGTGCAGCAATGCAATAGCATCCCTCCTCACTTTCTTTCTTTTGCAGAGCTTTGATGATTTCATCTTTGCCTTCTTCGCCGTGGAAATGATTGTCAAGATGATCGCGCTGGGGATTTTTGGAAAGAAATGCTACTTGGGAGATACGTGGAACCGCCTGGACTTCTTCATTGTCATTGCGGGGTAAGCCCGGTATGGCGGGTCTCCCTCTCCCTGCGCCTCTCCGTTGTCATTCATAGCATGCTTGGCAAGTGTGGGATTTGGGGGAGCGGCAGGTTTGCAGCAGTGAAGGCTGGGAGCTTGCCGGGCATCGGTGCCATTGGCGTTGTCTATCCTGGCTCCACAGCGGGAATCACCACCAGGATTGCAGTAGTCCCTCTGGTCCTCTCTATAGCTCATGGGAGAGCCGACGTTCAGCTCACAGAGAGAGCAGGGCTGGGTGACAAAAGATGTTTGCAATGGATTTTGGCCAGCTCGTGCCCTGGGGCTCTTTGCTGGGCTCTGGGCTCGGCTCTTCTCCCTCCAGCCCTGCCGGTGGTTTTGGTTTCCATCAGGCAAGGTGGCGGCGGAGCGGGAGGTTGGGAGCATGGAGCAGCGTGCCAGGGAGGATAGTTCACTGAAATGTGTGCATGATTGCCCTCATTATGATACTTTTTTTTTTTTGAGGGAAAGCGACCAAGTTCGCCTTTTTGAGTGTTTTCCTTTCAGAGGCACCTGGTTTGAATTAAAGGCTCTTCCAGCACCCGAGAGTCTCCTGGCAGAGGTTGGAAATCCACATGAAAAGTCACTGGCCTCTGGCCAGTGAGCTGAATGTCTTTGACACACGAATCGCTTGCCGGCCCTCACCTCCCCTCCCTGCTCCAAGAGCCCAAAGACCTTTGGGAAAACAGTGGGTTTTTTCCTCTTTTAATAGAGCTCGATATCAAATTTACTGGATTTTCCTGGAAAGGAGCAGGGGAACCACCCAGCTGGACTGTTTACCTGGCATGGGTTTGGTGTGCCCCAAGAAGGGGCAGCACCTTGTTGGGCTTTGCTTGTGGTCCATCATTGGCCCCATAGGATCATGGCAAACACCTCTGTCAGGCAGATGGGAGAACCAAAACAGTGGCCCAGGAAAACCAGCAAGGAGGTGCCAGATGTCCCAGCGCATCCTCGACCTGGGAAACTCACTGCCGTAGGGTGCTGCAGAGGCCAAAAGATGTAGTGAGGCTCAAGATCCAGACTGGAGAGAGAGATGGATAGAAAGGCCAAGAGCTGTAACTGTCCTCATAAACCCATCTTCTGCAGGAGGCCACAACCTCATGCTTTCCAGTTGCACCAGCATCTGGCTTCTCTGGTTAGGAGAGGGCTCAAACTTTTCTCCTGAAGTGTCTGAGCAATGTTAGGGGCTGCAGCATTGGGACATTGGGCAGGTGGAACCCCCCAGGTCCAGCCAGCTCTGGTAGGGTTGTAAACATCAGCAGCACAGCCAAGGGCTGGAACCTGCTAAAGCCACCCTGTGTATTCTTTATTTCTTCTTCTTTATTATTTCTTATAGTAGAGTTGATGTGTGTGATGAAGAACCAGACCCAAGCAAGGCCAGGCATCCCACCTGGGGAGGCTCAGGGAGGCACGGTGGTGGGTGCTGGGCTGCTTCCAGCTCTGCCGCCCCAGGGTACTGCTGTGTTCCCCTCCCAGCCCAGCCCTGGCCTTGTCTGTTGAGCTTGCAAAGTCTTTGGAGCTAGAGCAGTTATCCTTGTTGTGCTTCTATGGAGATCCCGCTGTGATGGGACCTCAGTCTAGAGGGATATCAGCAGAGACCATCTTAATACCTATGCCAAAATATGGCTGCACTTTCCTTAAACAAGCATCCAATCTCCTGCCCACCTGCTGAACCTGGACAGGCATTTGGTTGTGTGAGAGCCACCTCCTTCCCGGGCAAAATATGGATAGCGGCACCGATCTCCCCTCTGATGCAGCCTCCTTCCCACGTCCCCAGTGCACGGAGGCATTTATTTGCTGCAGAGGTTTTGCAGTCTCACAGCTTGACTGCTGCCATGACTCCTGCCAGGTTGGCTTTGCCTCTTGCTAAATGATGGGTCTTCCCTTTGTGTGCGTGAACTAATCCCATCTGGGCCCCGTCATAACCAATTGAGCTGACAAAGGGTCGAACTGCCTTCAAATACAAAGTGGAGCCTCTCCTCCCCCAGCCCCTGCTTTCTCTGCTCCTTTTCATGCCCTTGCACTCTCCTCCAGCCCTCGCCCATCTAGCCCGGAGTACTGCATCCCACTTGGAGCAGCACTGCTGTCTTAGAGGGTCCCTCAGCTGTCCCTGGCAGCACCAAGTGCTGGGGAAAGGCAAAGAGGCTGCAGGAATGGGCTGCTGCCATAGCAGAGGAAAAATGAAGGGACCAGAGCCTGTTATGAGGTTAAAGATGTAGGTAAAAACCACCATAAGGATAAGAGGAAAAAGCACTCCAGGGTCAAATCCCAACCAGATGGAGGGAAATTCCTCCGGTAGCCCTTGAGTGCAGCTCTGCGGTTCCTGCATGGGGCAAATTACCCCAAAGAGCAGCCAGACCACGGTGCTAAGAGCAGAGCATGGGAGCAAGGGATGAGCTGAGCTTGACATGGAGGAACCTTGTGCCCGAGCAGGTGTGTGATGTGGCGAAAGAGGCCAGAGCTGAGCTGTGGCCCTGCAGGAGAGTGTGTGCTGGGGTGATCCTCAAATCCCCACTGTATTTGCTAGATAACTGATAAAGTATGTCACATTTTTATGTAGGTCTCACGTAAGGGCTTCAGCTAGGTTCCCCAGTGAAACGTCAGAGGAAGAGACGCACAAATTGATGTTTCCATGTGGCCCTGGTGACCACAACAAAGCAGCTCTACTTCTGCATTCCCGCTTTTTTCCTCCCCTTTTTGTGCAAGAGGTGGAGTGGGGGAGGCAGCAGGACAGCGTGGGCTCCCCACTGCCTGGCAGGTCCCTGGCTCCTGCTCTCCTGCTTTCCCTGCCACTTCCCTGCCCATGGCTGCAGAAACTGATGGCAGCAGGAGAGGAGAAGCAGCAAACCGTGTCCGTGGGGCATCGTGGGGGTGAAGGCACGTCGTGTGGGGTGGCATGTGGGACAGCCGCCGGGGCTGTGCGCTCCCACGGGCAGACCTGCCATAGAAACCCTTCCCAACCACCACCCATCTAGGAGGGGCTTCCAGAAAAAAACCCAAACCCCTGGTGGCATTTCATCCTCCCCATTCCTTGAGAAGTTTCTGAACCTGCCAGGGGTTGAAATCATAGAGAAACCTTTTTGTGTGTGTTTGCCCCAAATCCGTCGCTTGCAGAGGGCTGGGAGGGTCGGTCAGGTGCTGTGCTTGTTCCCTCTGCACCGCCGGTCACTTCTGTGGCATGCCATTAGGTACTTCTCAGCTCTGTTAAACTGTCCAGACCAATCTCATGAGCTCATGGAGAGTAAATGACTTCTTTGTGACAATGTAATGCAATTAGCACTAATTGTAGAGTGTGTAATGTCTGCAACACATCTCTGTAATTACAGTAAAACTTGCTGGAGATGAGAATAGTGCTGTATTATCAAAACTCAGCTTAGTGAAACATGGCTTTGGCTGTAGGTTATGGAGTTGCATGAAGAAAAGGGAAGGAAAAAAGTGATGAATGACATAATTATGTTGTGTTATTTTAAAGAAGAGTATTTGGGGAGTTAGCTTTTAAGAGAACGCTTGAAGGTTAATGGGTGTTGCGAGCCAGCTCTCACCTTCTGAAGATGATTCAATACGATTTCGACCTCTCCCAGCATGACACATATGTATTGAGGATGAACGCTTGTTTACATCCAAAAATATGCAGAATCATTTACAGTTTAGTGCTGGCCGAGGCCCTAGCTGGTGAACCAGAGCTGTGGGATGGAGACGTGGCCTGACTTGCCACCCCCCTGGCTGCTTCGAGACCCAGCACCCAGGCAGGGCGCAGGGAGCTCTTCTCCAATCAGTCTGTGGGAAGAAGAGAGCCGCAGATTGAGATCTACCTGCTCCTCAGCTGGAGCCATCCCCATCCCCAGCCACTTTGCTGCAGTCCCACCAGCCTGTGGGACATCAGCTTGTTTTGACTTCGGTCAGATAAAGACTTCCCTGAACCTCTGCATCCCTGTGGATTAAATTGTGCTTGAAATCATTCTCATAAAAAAAAAAAAACCCCAAAAACAAAACAACAAAAAACTCCAATGGTTAATTGTTTTCCCAGGAGAGAGGCTATAAATTGGGTGATAATTTGGTGCTGTACGAGCTTACAGGGTTCTTCTCTGCCTTCTCTAGGCACAGGGTCGAGCAGGGCTCTGGGTCCGTGCCTGCGTTTCTGCTCCCCTCTGAGCAGGGCTGTGCATCAGCCCGGCTTTGAGTTGTGCTGCTCTGTTGTTACTCTGGGCTCAGCCAGTTGTTTGGCCAAGTCTGCGGGGTCCTGTTTGTGCTCGCAGGTTAACAGGCCTCTTAACTTTGTAGGAAACTTAAACACTTCTGGAATATTTTGCTTACAAAATGAGCCGGGGCTGGAGGTGGTTGGCAGGCTGCTTTCTTTAGAAACAGAGACGCTGTTTCTTTTTCTCTTTGCTTCCTGAACACTTCTTCTAATGTTTGTTATCATTTTTTCTCCCTCTGTTGAAGGCTGTATTAAAGACTTAGCTCCAGTGAAGCCTTCATAAACAACCCTTAAGGATGTCTTGCTCCCTCCTGGTTTTGTATGCTGAATTTCAGGGATGAAATATGCTCCAGGAAGGCTTGCTGTATTCATAGGTGCCTGGGAGAGAAAGGGATGCCACAACGACCTACTCCATCCCTGCTCCATCTAAAACTGGATGGTTTCTGAAAAGCTGTTTAGCTCAGAAACTGGGATAAGGGCAATGCTGCCAGACCGGTCTCTGCAGGGAGCGGGGATCCTGTGGCTACAGCAGCCAGAGCAAGGTTCCCACTGGGTGCGTTGGGTGAAGCTTCCAGCGCGTGGCTTTCGCCTCGCAGCGCCGGTTCACTTCACAAGCAGGCAGGGCTCTTCTGAAGGGCACTCTGGCTGTACAAGGCTGATCAAGGGGCTGTTCCAACTCCCCAGTTCAGATGTGAGGAAGAAAGCACTGGCGTGGGGCTGCCCACGGGGGTCCTTGCTGCAGCCTCCCACTGCGACTGCAGACAAAGACTTTTCTTTCCCCATGTATTAGTCCCTTCATCCTTTAAAAACAACAACAAAAAAAGAGAGGCAGGGATGGATGATGCTTTTTCATCCCTTCTGCCTGCCTGTATCGATCCCCCTCGCACCAAGGAACAGCGCTTTGGAGACGTGGATGCGCGGTGCCCTCTGCGCTGCCTGGGCACCGTTAGTGCTATGGGGTAATTGCCCGTGTAAGTGGCCGATTCGCACACGCAATTACCCAATGTGCAATCACAGCTGCAGCCCCTTTGAACTGCAACAAAATCTGCGCCAAACCCTCTCCCTGGAGCCTGTCCCTCTCCAGTGCTTTCTGGGATGGGTTCAAGTGTCCTGGAAGCTGGAAGCCTCCTCCCGGTGCCCCGCTGCGTCCTGACTCATCCCAGATTAGGTGCTTTTTGCTCCAAGCAGAAGTGGCAGAATGACATCAAGCCAATAGCCATGATGAGAAATCTCCGGGGGTTCAAAATCTGGGGTCAAACTTTGCAATTTGATGTTTTACATGACTTTTGGGAGGATGAAGAGCAGCCAAGACTCAGGGTCAGCAAAGGCCCTGGCTGTGGATGCTCTCTGCTCCATGCCGCCTTACCACAGCCTTTGCAGCCTTCGAAGCAGAGCATCCTGAGCAAACTGCGTCCTTGACTTACAGAAACCTGCTGGGTAAAAGAAACCTCTCAGCAGCCTCCCTCGCAGCTGAGCTGACTCAAACCCACCTGTGAAAAGCCTTGGGTTTTTAAGTTTTAGGACTTTTTTAAAGAGAATTCTTCAGTTGCTTTCAGTTCTTCAGCTGAACTCGCTGCTGCTTCAAGAGCCTCATTAGTCAAGTGTCCTGGCTGGGACACATGGTGCGTCTGGATCCAGCAGGCTGCAGGGTTCATGCTTCCTCCAGTGTGATTCTTTTTATTCCATTCAGCTTGATTAAAATGAGTATTTTTAAAATTAAGCAACACCCACGAATGTGGTGAGACTTGCGAGGCTTAAAAAGCAGCTCCTGAGCTAAAGCAGAGCACAGCAAAGCCGGCGAGGGCCAGGAGGAAATTTCATTCCAGCTTTCTGAAGATACAGCCCTGCCTAAATAATTTCCCCTTGTTTTTTCCAGCACTGATGGCTTAATATCAGCCACTGATTACTGTGCTTTGTAGATAAAGGGTGCTAACGCCGAGTTTTGGAAACCTTTTAATGATGAGTAAGTCCGAGCCTATCTCTTGCCAGCAGTGAGTGCAGCTCTGTGCCTCTGCAGGCAGCGGGGTGGGCAGCTCCTGGCAAGGCTGCCCTGCCTGCGGGCATTGCTGCTCTACTGTGGGTTCCTTATGTGACCTTGGTTATGTCCTCTGGCTCTAAAGGGTCCCTGGCACCCAGCTGTGAAAGGGGAGGGCTCAAGTTTTCATCGGAAAGCACCCTCGGCATAAACTCCATGGCTCTGATGGGTCTTCACGCTGTCTTCTGCTTTCTGAGCAGGAGTGACCCCATGGGGATGGGAGCGGAGCCAGGGCTGAGAGCAGGGTGGGTTGGAGAGGTGATGCTAGGTAGGTGTGGGGAGGGCTTTGCTGGCATTTCTGTGCTTTGTTAGAGGCTCACTGGGAGAGAAGAGCTCCCTCAACCCCTCCTGTGATGCTCCTGAGCAGCACTTTTGCGAGCCCTTTGCCGCAGGCAGGGGTGCTGCCTGGCACTGCGCTTATGAGATCCTTCCCAAGACTTTGGGTTTTATATGAAAGAAACCTCAGCTTGCTCTGAGTCTTGCTATCTCCAGGAAGAACAGGAATGAATTTCCACTGCCCAGTCCTTCCTGAGCCATCCCTTGTGTCTGCCTGCTGAGTCCCAGGAGTTTTCCTTCTCAGATGAGTGTTTGCCAAAGGTTTGCATCAGCTCTCTCTCTCTGCATCCCACCACCAGCCCGTTGTACGTCTGGCTTTGCAGATGCTCTACTTTTATTCTTAGAAAGTCCTAAATATTTCCGCTTTCCTTCTAAATAACTCCATCCATCGGGGGTTGCTGATCACTCTGGTGAGTCTCAGCATTTGCTATGGATCCATCCTATCTAATGCTGAGCATTTTTCTGAGCCTTTAACTTGGCTGGGCACCCAGGTCTGTGGCAGAGGCACTGACAGGCATCGCGCTTTCCCGTTTGAACAGAAATGACATTTGAGTTGAAGCTTCATCGGGGGTTTTTTACACTGCAGATTTGCAATGTGTAAATGTTATATATGCTGGTAAATGCACCTGTCACCTCGCCAGTTGGTGACATCCTGACATTCATTCTCCCTGGGTATCTTCCCTTGCCAGGGATGTGGATTAATTCATCTCATGCATCCCTTGGGAAGGGACCTTTGAGCTGGGAAGTGGTGGGATTCTCATTGAACTTGCTCTTTAGTGACTGATTTTTACCCACATTTTTTTCCCTCAGTACTGGGTTCTCTCAAGGCTCTTGAGCTGTTAGTTTTCAGAGCAATACGTGGATCTTCTAGTCTAGGTCTGGGGCTGAGCTTGCAGTGCTGTAACGCCAGTGTTGGTAGCAGCACCCGGCAGCAGAGGTAGGGGAGCATCTACCTGCTCTTGATCGTGGGGTTAAAGTGTTTGTTCAAGCTAGTGGATTGTTGATTTATTTTTGTTGTTTGTTTGTTTGTTTTTTTTAAATGTGGTATTCTAATTGTTCTTTAATATATTAAATCAAAATGTGTTTTACAACATGTCCTTTTCAGATTACAAGCACATGCAGCTCTGGAAGTGAGTCTAGAGCTGTCATTAATCAGAAAATTATTTGTCTTGGTGCAAATAACCATATGCTGCTATGAATTTTGCTGGTAGCCTCTGTTTTAATAATGGATGAAAGAAAAGCTGTATGTTTGACATGGGCTTTTTACCTGAATCCTGCAAACCGTACAAAAATCTTATTTTCAAACAGTGAGTGAAACCTGAGAACCATTGAAGCCCAGGGGAATTGTTGCCCCTCTCCTTACTGCAGCTAAAGCTCACCCACTGTGGTGAGTCGCGTACACAGAGGAAAGGGCTGGTTTTGTCACTGGAGCCAGGTGGACTTTTGTGGGCACCCTGCCTTCCTCTCAGGTCAGAGGATGAGAACAAAGTCCTAGCATCCACACATGTCTGTCCAATGTTCATATCCTGGGGCTGCCCCACAGCTGTGGGTGTCAGCTAAATATGGAAGTTATTTTGATCTTAGATATGGTTTGATCATCATCATCCTCATTAGAGCCTATCAAGAGAAATGGGATAAAGTGTCACTGCATCAAGTGTGGAGTTGTGTATTTGGGGACTAGAAGGAGAAAACCTTCTCCACCCTGGGTGCTTCTCACCTGCAGATGGCCAGGAGGGAGGAGAGTGGGTTTGGCTGATGACAGCAAGAGCAGAAAACTCTAGTGTGCTGCAGCCATGGCAAAGTTAACACGGCACTGACGGATCCTGCGGGATTTCCAGCAGGGAGGAAGGGGGCAGCACTGATGCCTTTGTGCAAGGCGCCAGCAAATCCTCCTCCAGAAGTTTAATGTCTAATCAGGTATGATTAATTCAGGCCAGGGCAGGAGCAGAGAAAGGTTGTGATTGGGAAGCAGGGAGCCTGTCTGCAAGATGGGGCTGAAAGAGCTTGGTCTGTTTGGCTTTGCAAAATCAAGGCTGAGAGGAGGTGTGATCTGACTTCTGTAAATACATTGAGTGAGTAAACACCAGGGACAAAGAGCTATAGAAGCTACTTAAAAGACAGCGCTGGCATAAGAACAAATGGATATGAGCTTGTCCTGAATAAATTCAGACAGTTGGGCTTCCAACCACCCAACCAGCTTTAAGATGGAACTTGATAATTTTCGGAAGAGATTAATATCCTGTGGTTGCCTGTGGCAGCAGGAGCCCTGCTGTGTGGGTCCTCATGGTCCTCTTCCTTGCCTTTGCCTGCCTCTGCCTCTTCAAGAATGCTTTTGAGCAGACGTCTTGTGTTTTCTCATGGCTGGAGAGCAAAGTTCTGGTGGTAATGTGACTGATGGCCCCGCTGTGCTTGAGCAAAGGTGCCATGAGCAGAGCAAGATGGTGCTGGAGGACCCCAGGGCCTTGCAGCGGTCCAAGTGCATCCTCAGACTAGGTCATGTCAAGGTTGCACCTCAGTGTCCTGAGCTGTGAAATAACCCCATCACGCACAGTGGAGGAGCACTGGGAGTTTCCTTGGTCCATGTTTGCCCCATTTGTTATCTACAAGTGTCGTCAGTTTTGATTTGTGTGCTTGCTCTTCCACCTGAGTCCTACCTGCCAATGATCTCTGCTGGGTAGAGCTAGAATAGCTGAGCGTCCTGTGCTACTTGCCTCCTGTGCCCTGTGGAAAGGGTCTGCACCAGGGGATGCTCCTCTGCTTATCAGGGTTGTGGTGGTGCTCAGCATAGCAAGCCCGGTTTCATTAGAGTATCTGTACAGTTGCTGTTAAAAACAGGTCTGTGTGTGGAAATTGCCCTCCTGGGGTGTGCAGGGACTTTCTCAAGCTTCTGCCCTGGATCTGTGCAAAAACATTAACCAAAGCAGATAAGAAACAGAGAAGATCTGTGGCTGCGTGAGCTGGTGCATCACATTCTCGCTCATTGACTTTATTCTGATACGCAAACAACCCTTAATTAATTCCTCTGGCAAAATTTCCTGATGGGAGTGATGCAGTAGCAAGTCCCTCTGAGCAGTTGGCATATAATGTTTGATTTATAATGTTTGATAATCTAACATTTCTCCAGAAGATCTTTGACTCTCCTCCGCATTCGTGTCTTTCACAGGATGCTGGAGTACTCTCTGGACCTGCAGAACGTCAGCTTCTCCGCGGTCCGCACCGTCCGCGTCCTGCGGCCACTCAGGGCCATTAACAGGGTCCCCAGTAAGTTGGCTCCTTATTCCTCCCAGACGATGCAAGTTCTTTGTATCTGTGGAAGAGCAAATGCAGATGTTTTCCACCTTCCATTGCAGCTCAAGCATTCACCCAGGCCCTGGTAGTGCGAGGTCCTACCACTGCTCTGGTTTCCAGTGCCGAGCACTCTCCTACTTTAAATAATATTCCTTTTGAGACCTGTGGCATCAGAGATGAGCCACCAGTCAATAAGATACCCAGGAATGTCTTCAGATGCCTGCCTTTCTCATCTGAAGAGGGTCTTAGGAGGCTGCTAAGGTGAAGGGATGCAGGTAATAGGGACTGACGGAGCCAACAGTTTTTGCTAGGCAGAGGGGTCTCAGCCATGCTGCTTCCACCATCCCTGCACTACCCTATCCTTTCCTGGAGAAATTGGGTTGAAGATATCTTGTCATGGCTGGAGACAGCCCCCTGGAAGGCGCTGAGGAGCCTCCTCTTGGAGCATCAGTTGCTTTTCTCCCCAGAGCTGGGCCATACAGCCCAAAATCCTAGCACTTCCAAACCAAGCCTGGGTGAGATGGGAGGTGGCTCTTCAGTGCTGGTTTATCAGGTCATGCATGAGGATCTCAGGTCCCTCTTGAACAGCAATGGGTGTCATTGCCTGTCAGGTGACGGCAACCCAGCCCTGTGCTTGGAGAGGCATTGGCCGTCGCAAATCCAAACAAACTGCCCAGGGAGCAGGTCCTGCTGTGCCGTGCTGAGTATCGAATCCAGCATTGTTTTAGCCAAATTAAATCCAAGTCCAGACTCGCCTATCTGAACCAGCCCAATGCCTTGATAAGAACTAATCAGTTCTGTCTGCCGATGCTGGAGGTGCCTGGGCTCTATTTATTTTTCTGGTCCTGACTCTTGAACTTAATCTGGCTTTTCTGCTACTGCTGTTTCAATCATTACGGTAGCTTCAGAATGCTGTTTGCAATGGTTTTTTTTTTTTATCCCTACTGCTGAACTGACGGATGGCTGAATTTATCTGCCACTGTCTAACTGGGGATGTAATTCACTTAATGTATTTTGAAATCCCAGGTAATTTATCTTGGCTTCTCTGCAACATAGTTACAATGGGGTAGAAATGTAAGGTGGGAAAAGAAAAAAGAGAGTTTTGTATGATGATAAATGCAGTAACCACAGAAAGTAATTTCAGTTAATTAGGAGGTGATGCAAGGTGGTTGTTCCCCAGTAGAGGAGTAGGGAAAAAAAAGTGCTAGAGTTGGTGACAGCATCAGGAAGAGAGAAAAAAGCCTTCTTGAAGTATCAAAGCAAAGGGTGCAACAGTAAAGCTTTCTTTAAATGAAAATCAATATAAGTGAAAGAGAGAATGCAGAAGATGGGGAAAGAAGGAGAGCGAGAGATGAGCAGAATATTACAGAGACGTCAGATGAAATCAATTTTTTTTGTGTGTAAATGTCAAGTTGAAGTCACCATCAATTTGTCTTAGTTAAAGAACTGGCTGTTCCTGAACCTGTGAGAATTAACTGCCAGAGAGAGTCCTGTATTTTTAGGAAGAGAAGGGATTTAGGGTAGATGAGGGGAATTAAGGAGGGAAGGGAATTTTAATATATACTAAGTAGGGAAAGAAATACATCAGAGTTTGGTCTCAGGGAAGAAAGGAGACATACAATTGCTAGAAAACTTTAGGAGGAGAAGAGGACTTGAGATGGGGAGTGAAGGGGGAGAAGCAGGAAAGGTAGGTCATGTGCCCAGGAGCATGGCACGAATGAAGGGGGTATTCCAGGGGCTTTGGGGGGAACCCAGGGGGAACTGGGGAGCTGTGGGTGTTTGCAAGCCATGTGTGGGTGACAAGAACAGTGGTTGGGAAGACAGCAGCTGCCAGTGAAAGGAAAAGTATGGATGGAAAGGAAAAGGTCAGGAGGACATAGCTGGAATAAGAAAATTCAGCATGGAGTTTTCCTCTTCCCTGACTGCTTCCGCTTCGCCTCAGGTATGCGCATCCTGGTGACACTTCTTTTGGACACGCTGCCCATGCTGGGGAATGTCCTTCTCCTCTGCTTCTTCGTCTTCTTCATCTTCGGAATCGTGGGAGTCCAGCTGTGGGCAGGTTTGCTCAGGAACCGCTGCTTCCTCCCTGAGAACTTCAGCATGTGAGTCTGTGTGGGCAGCAGAAGTGTCTCTCCAGCTTGGGCGAGTCAGTCCCTCCAGGAGACAAGGATATCCTCCATTAAAAAGCCCTGATCTTCTGTAAATGCTTCCTGCTCCTAAATGCCACCAGAACTCCTGCCTGGGCATGCGTGGCTGGAGCAGAGCGAGCTGTAACAATTTACCATTCAAGGGCTGTCCTTAACTCTCAGCTGGCACCTGGGAACCTCTCCGATTGATAAGAGCCTCCAAAAAACTCTGAGAATAAGAGTTCAGGATTTCTAATTTCAGCATATCATTAACGCATGACCTTTTCTGCTTTTGTTGAGCTGTTGAGGTCTGAATCCCACTCAGCAGCTGGTGGTGTTTATTGGTATGGCATTTGCAGTCCCACCTAAAGCCTAGGGGAGGCTGATGGAGCTACTATACACTTCAGGATGCTAGATCCTTTTCAGTCTCAGAGCAAGAGATAGTCCCTGTTCCAAAGTGTTATTTTTCATAGATCCCTGAATTTTAAGGCCAAGAAGATGAAATGGGGTTTTGTAGGACCCAGTTTCCTGGCCAGCCAGCTTGCCAGATACAGGAATGTTTGAACAGTGATTGAAATATCCCTCTGTTCTGGTAGCTGTCAGCCTTTTTCAGACCATGATTTCTATAGCTGTTCTCCTACCTACCTGCTTTTTTCCATGACCTCCCTCCCTTTAAATGCTAGAAGAGCAGGTGGCTGCAAGCCCTTGATGGCTGCTTTGCTGAGCTCTGGCACCCTGTCACCTTTCAGTGGATTGCTTTCAAATGTTGATCCCCCGGAGACTTCACCTGGGTGGAGAAGTCCTGCAAGCCCAAAGCCTCTCTCCTGCACACAGCAGGACCATGACGATGCTACTGTGGCTAGGCTGGATCTTGGGTCTAGAGCCGGCATGATGCATGTTTTATCCTCTCCCACACATCCCCTAATGGACTGCCACACCTCATGTAGGTTGTGCCCTCAAAGGGCAGTTGGGAGAGTCATTACCAGGGCACGTCCTTTTTAAGTAAATGGCAGCAGAGCAGAGGGCCTGCTTCACCACTGAGTAAATCCAATAGAGCCACAGGTTTGGGTGCTGTTTAATTGAGCCAGAATTCCAGGGGTTTAGATAAGCTTTGAAGGGTATTAAAGGCAATTCTGCAGGAATTAACTGGGCTGAACTAGGCTTAAAAATATCTTTGCAAGCTTTAGTGGGAGTCCTGGCAGCATTAAGGAGATAGCTGTGTGCAGCCAGTTTCTGGCTGGCCATGGGTTGTTTCATCTCCCTGAAGAGTGTTTTTGCTGGTTTGCTGTGGTAAGGCCACCCTCAGAGGGAATTTAGAGCTTATCTATGGGCTGAAACAGGCACTGAGAAATGCAGATGAAGGCCCTGCCTCTGTTTTTTTGGGAGCTTGGGAGGTCCTTGTACATAGAATCTTCCCAAGCCTTTCTCAGCATCTCTAGGAGGACAGGAGATACAGGAACCTAAACTGACTGATTTCCATTTGCTGAATGGCTGAGTGCAGTGCCTCAGTTTCCCAAAACCCAGAGAGGGACATCACGTCACCCACTGGGGCTGCAGAAAGTCCAAGGGGATCCCTTTTATAAAAAAGCTTTAAGATCCAGAATAACAGATGTTAGAATTTGCTGTCACAGTTGTTACCTCACCAGATTGCCTGCAATCGTTGTGCAAACCCCAGCCCTGCCTTGACTCTTTCAGCCCCTACACGGTGGATTTGGAGCGATACTACCAGACAGAGAATGAAGATGAGAATCCCTTCATCTGCTCCCAGCCCCGGGAGAACGGGATGCGCTACTGCCGGAGTATCCCAACACGGAGGGAAGAGGGTCTCGAGTGCACCCTGGATTATTATTCCTACAATGACACCACCAACACGTCCTGTGTCAACTGGAACCAGTATTACACCAACTGCTCTGCCGGGGAGCACAACCCTTTCAAGGGAGCCATCAACTTTGATAACATTGGCTATGCCTGGATCGCGATATTTCAGGTGAGCCCTGTGCGCAAACTGTCACAAGGTGGGGAACAGCTGGTCATGTCCCCCAACCTGTTCCCAGGGGCTGTGTAATCACACTCCTGGGGGCTATTTTGCACCAGCAGGCACCTACATAGTAGTGCATGGGTGCTCAAAATGTCAGGAATACAATTTGATGCCTTCCTTGAAGATGCTTCCATCTCACGTGCATGGACAAAACCCCAGTCTCCAGACCCTGTGTGTGTGCAAGAGACCGTCCTGATATGGAGCAGATCCTAGAGCCTACTATCTTACCTCTGCAAAACGCAGCAGTGGGCCTTAGGTCCAGCTGGAAAAAAAGGGCTGGATTCAGCCTGGGCAGCTGGTAACGTGGCTATTGGCATTGGTAGGAACAGGATTTGGCTCCTCAGTGTCTTGTACTGCACCAAGACCAGCTGTAGGATGTCAGAAATGACCCAGCCAGGAAAAATGTTGCTTGTGCACTTGGTATTGTAACTGAGCCTTGATGGGTTCGTTTTCCCTTCCTGTCTCCACCAGGTCATCACACTGGAAGGTTGGGTGGACATCATGTACTTTGTCATGGATGCACATTCCTTCTACAACTTCATCTACTTCATACTCCTGATCATTGTGAGTGGCCTTAGGGGAACATGGGGGTCCTCCTGCATTTGGGGAGGGCAGCGTGGAGTGACCCAGAGGAACAGGGCAGATAATACAGTGAATATAAAAGCTGATGCCACGTAGGAGAGGTAGAAACCAGCCTGCTGGAAGACACGCTGCTTCAATACGGCATTGCATTGCAGCTGCATTTTGCTGCAAATATGAAGGAAGGAAAGAAAGATGTGCTTAAGCTATGGTAGATACACTTCTGTAGCTGCTGTTTCTACTGCTTCTCTCCTTGTGCTCCAATGTCCTCTCCCTTAGTTGCCACCTTGAATTTAAGTTTAAAAGTAGGCAAATTTCCTGTGGACAGGTTTTGAGGTCTGGAAGGGGAGGAGGCTGCCCAGAAGTTCCCCCATATTGAAGAACCCAGCTGGCTGGGTCCTTGATGCAGAGGGGACATTTCAAGAAAACAGTCCCAAACTTCAGAGAGCACATTAATAAAGGAGGGAAGAGATTACTGCCTACAGCCCACCCACGCTTCACAGCATCATCCAAGACCACCCACAAAAGACCCAACAAAGAATTTCTGTGGGGTGGGCTCCATGATGGGCTTCATCTATGCAAGTGGAATTGTCTACTGTGACTGGCTGAGCTCGTTGTCTAGACTCCCTTTATCGTCAAGGGAGAAAAATAGGTGCTTAAAGGGGGTGATTCATCTCCTCCAAAGGTAGACATCCAAAATAAATTAGATGCATTGCAGACTTGATGTGCCTATTTCTCTCTTGACTCTAAAGGATCATTAGGTGCCTCACTCAGATGTAGCCGAGATAAGTGAGATGAGTCCCTTTCTTGCTGTCTAATTGGACTAAGTCCAGCAAAATAGCTGCACGTCGTCCATTAGGCCATTGTGGGGATTTCTGCTCCTCATCAAACCAGGACTCAAACCCTGATGAGAAGGTAGGAGGTCGTTTAGTCCATGATACTTTTTCTGGTTCATCTATTAGCTTCCCCAAAAAAGAAACAATCTCTTGCTCACAGCATCCCCAAAACAACAGAGAGGAAGGGAAGCAGTATTTTTCCAGATGCCGTGCAAGTAACGTTAGCGGCATATGATAGCTCGTTAGCACATCAGTAATTCTGCAGAAGGCAGAACCTCATGAAACCCTGGTTGGAAATAAAATCTCCAAGCTGTGGGTGCGGACTGCTGATGCCCTTGCGTAACAGTCACCCGCAAATCCTGTTAGCAGGGGAAAGGGATCTGCTCACAAGCTGCCCACACACTGCCAGAAAAAACTCTCCTATCAGGAAGGCTCAGTGCATTCATTGTAATGCCACTAATTGTGATAATTACAACCGCTGTCTGCGGAGAGAGAAAAACACTATCTTAAAAGAGCAAAAGCTTTTTGTCAAAATAATCTTCTCTCGTCTTTGATCTCTGACGTCGTCCGTGGAGCGCTGGCGTGGGAGTCCCCAGGGCAGGGGCTCAGGGAGTGAGTCAGCCATTCCACGGGCCCGGCTAGTGGTCCCCACCAGGTGACGCAGGAGATGAGGTTGTCTGGGGTTTGCCCCCCGCTCCTTGTGCTGGGGTGAGGCAGGGCTATGGGGTGGGCATGGCCACCCCGAGGTGGCTGATGGCTCCTGTCCCCTTAGGTGGGCTCCTTCTTCATGATCAACCTCTGTCTGGTGGTGATAGCAACACAGTTCTCCGAGACAAAGCAGCGCGAGAGCCAGCTGATGAAGGAGCAGCGCGTGCGCTACCTGTCCAACGCCAGCACCCTCGCCAGCTTTTCGGAGCCAGGCAGCTGCTATGATGAACTCCTCAAGTACCTGGTTTACATTGCCCGTAAAGGCAGCAAGCAGCTCGTGGAGGTCTACCGGATGGCGGGCGTGAGAATGGGCTTCCTCACCAGTCCCGTGAGCAAGACTGGGGCCAACCGGCATGCTGGGAAGCGCCGGAGCAGGAAGAGGTCCTCTGTGCACCACCTCATCCACCACCATCACCATCACCACCACCACTATCACCTGGGCAATGGGAACCTGCGGGCGCCCCATGCCAGCCCGGAGATCAGTGATGTGGAGACCAGCTCGCTCCACAATGGGACCAACCGACTGATGCTACCCCCCTCAGCACCAAACCCCCATGGGGCCCCCAGTGCTGCTCCCAGCAACACTGAGTCCGTCCATAGCATCTACCATGCTGACTGCCACTTCGAGCCGGTGCGCTGCCGGTCATCCCTCCCGCAGCCAGGCCTCGGCTTGCCAAGCCCAGAGGGGATCCCCAAGAACATCGTGGGCAGCAAGGTGTATCCCACGGTGCACCCCAGTACCTCCCATGAGGTGCTGAAAGAGAAGAGCCTGGGGGAGGTGGCGGTTGGTGCCGGGAGCAGCACCTTGACAAGCCTCAACATCCCACCCGGGCCATACAGCACCATGCACAAGCTGCTGGAGACGCAGAGTACGGGTGAGCCTGGGGTTGGATGTCGGTCTGGGGTTGTCTTGCAGAAATACAAGGTATGACCTAATTTCTTTCTCTTTCTGAATCTTTGCAGGGTTCTTTTCAGTCCATGTTACGGAGAAAGGCGATGGCTTTCCAGGTGAGGCCAACATGAATCTTCCAACATAACTAAGGCATCTTACAGCCAAAACCAGGAGAGCGGTTTCAACCTCCCAGATTTCATACTTGCAAAAATCCAAGGGAAATAAATATTTTAATAAATGCATCTTCTTTCCCATCCCCATCTCCTCCCAGTGAAATGAATTCATTCTGCAATTACAGGGAACACTCCCCAAATCTAGAACCAGGCTTGGTGACACCAAACAGAGCTGGAGCCCAGCCTGGCTGCTTCCAGACGGCCGTGCCCCTTCCTCACTAAAACACAGGGGTTGGAGGTGGCTGCGTTGCCCACTGCTTGCTGCAGAGCTTGGGGATGGACACCTTCCAGACCTAAGTCTCACCACCCCCCTGAGCACTGTGTAGCTTTGCTCCCCACAGGACCCAAGGCTCAGGGAGATTGAGTGTCTGCTTTGCACGAGTGCTCAATGGCAATTGCAGATGCCAAATATTAAAAATCTGCCCAGAGTGATTTGCTCAGGAAGCCCATAACAGAGCCAGACACCAAATGCAGCTTTCCCAGACTGGGGGTTTCATACCTTCACCGCAAGATGCTCTTTCCCCCTCCACATCCTGAGGTTTGGAAGCTCAGTCCAGTCTAGTCCAAACCCTCTGAGCCTCCAGGAAGCATTTCTAGCCAACTTTTCCCAGGCGGTCAATGCCTTTTCCACCCCTCCACAGCGGCATTGACCATCCCAGCCAGGAGCTGTGCAGGGAAAAGCCCAAGTCCTGCCCCCAGCCCAGAGCTGCCCAGAGACTAAATACACAGAGCTGGGCTCTGAGACGGTTTAGCACTGGGTTTTTATTCACACTGCTGCATGCTGCTGTGTGTGAGTCAGGAGTGCACTTTGCAGATAGCCTCTCCCCTGGCAGCCAGCTGGTGGGATTTTGGGGGAATATCCTACTGCTATTGTCACCCGGGAGCCACCTGGCAGCTGTTGGGGACAGCATGTGGAGGGGAAGCTGGTGATTTTGGAACATCAGCAAACAGCGGGAGCAGGAAAGGAGGATGCTGGTGGCAGTGCTCCCGCTAATTACAGCCTGGAGCCTGCCAGGGCCAGGGGAGCAGATTGCTTTCTCCTAGCCTTAATGGCCAGAGGTATAATGAGGTGGGCTAGGAGTCCTGGGCTGGTGGCAGTGTCTGCCTGGGGACAGCAAAGAGGGCTTTGTAACAGGGGAGCAGGTGCTCGGGGAGTCCAGGTTTTGCCTAGAGCTCTTTAACCCAGCAGGAGCCCTTTTCCCCTTAGGAAATGCCTGTCCTGTCGAGGGCAACAGCTTGGTGCTAACAGGGACTGGGGGTTGTTCCTGTGGCTGCCCGCAGCCCCCCTGTCCTGGCTGTCGGTCTGACGGTCTGCCCTGCCCCTGCCCTGCTGGCGTTTCAGGTCCCTGCCAAAGCTCCTGCAAGATCTCCAGCCCCTGCACCAAGCTGGACAGTGGCTCCTGCAACCCTGAGAGCTGCCCGTACTGCCTCAAAGCGCTGGCAAGCGAGGCTGAGCTGACGGACAATGAGACTGCCGACTCGGACAGCGAGGGGGTCTACGAGTTCACGCAGGACGCCCACTACAGCGACCAGCGGGACCCGCAGCGGGGCAGAGCCCGGGCCAGGAGAGCAAGCCGCGTGCTGGCCTTCTGGCATGTGGTGTGCGAGACCTTCCGGAAGATCGTGGACAGCAAATATTTTGGCCGTGGGATCATGGTGGCCATTCTCATCAACACGCTCAGCATGGGGATCGAGTACCATGAGCAGGTGAGTGCTGTCCTGGCAGCTGCTGGTGCACCAGGGATGCAGGCGGTGTTGTGGGTCCGAATCTGGCTGTCAGCAGGATGGCTTGGGGCGAGATGCATTGGGGTGCTCTAGGAAGGGTCCCAGGATGGAGCAGGGCTGAGTTTTCTCCTTGGAGCCTGTGTCCAGCCTGCAGGCAGAGGCAGGCAGCAATCACCCTGGCTGGTACCTGGCTGTGTGTGCTCCTGCATCCCAGCCCCACCAGGGACGCTCAGCACCGTGCCGAGACCACCGCCACGTGGGCAGTACCACACGTTGCTGGTTTCTGTGGTGCAGGGGCCAAGGAGAGGGAGCAGCCATTTGTCACGAGGTTTGTGTTAGCCCAGCAATCCTAGTGGCACTGCCGGTGGCTGCGGGCTCTGGGGTCGGTGCAGCTGCAGGCAGGGAAGTCTATTGAATTTGCAGTCCCTGGAGAGGAGGTAACAAATGCCTTTGCTTCCCCAGTGAACACTCCAGCAACAGCACACTGAGTCCAAAATAGACTCATTGCCGGCTGTTCCTCCACTCGATTATCTGAGTCCTTGCAGGCAAGAGGCTGCCTCTGCTCCAGCCTCTCGCACACTTGTCACCTAGCAGAGCTTTTCCCTATATATAGTCATTAAGAAAAGGAGTTGCCACGTTCCTCTTGAAATGTCTCCGTAAGGATGACAAGAGCTCTGCTTTTAGAGAGGCTTTTGCGTGGTCTGGTCTCATGTAGGTTTTGTGGCTGCTGCTGGCAGCACTCCTGGCATGGTGACCTCAGTCCTGCCACGGGCATGGGATGGCTTGGTGCTGCAGATGTACGCTTCATTTGCATTTGGGGGGAAGAGTTTGTTAGCAGGGATGATGAGATGCTGCAAAACCTTCTTATATACCCCTCCAATGCTTGAGGGCACCCAGTGGCCAGCCCAGCATGGTGCTTCTCCTGGGATGCTGGACCTCTTCCCTCCCAGACAGACATGGCCCCCCCTGCCCCAGCACCAGCCTTTGCTACGAACTCCCTTGCATCTTGAGTCGTGGCTGTTTGCTTATCGCCCTTCCTGGCACGTTTTGTATTTGCAGAGTCACTCACAGTTGCGCACAGAGGTGTTTCTCCCACAGCTCTCAGTGGCAGCAGTGGTGGCTGCAGACCGGCTCCAAATTCCCATGTCCTCCCGTGGCATTAATGCCTCAATGACCGAACACCAGGGAGAGACGGCTGTGCTAAATGTGTCCCTTCCAGCCAGCGCCTTCCCCCTGATGTCCTAATACAGTCTGGCTGGCTAACCATTGTTTTCAGTACACATTAAACAGCAATGCGCTCTGAAGTCCTGCAGGTTTCACCTTCGTGTCCTGCCCTTGGTGGGAGCTCTGTGGGGAAGCGTGAGTGGTTCCACCTTTATTTAATAATATCGGGAAGATCATATCCTAAAAACCTGGGGGAAGGTGGATCAGAAAACTGATAAACAGTTTCCTTTGACTGAGAGGTGATAGCAGATCTGCCATGTCTTTGCTGCCGCTGTCCAAGGGGCAGATTATCAAAGCTTCTTGCCCTTTATCAGGAGCATCTTTGGGAAATGCTGGTGTAGGCTCCTGTGTGTGTACCAGAGGGACCATCCCACCAGGGATGGGTGGCTGAGCAAGCTCCCATCATCAAACACCCTAAAGCCAACACAGCTCCTTAATTCTTTGGCTCGGAGGATATAGGGCAGTGGGGTGCTGGCCTCTGCCCTGGCCACTGGTGTGTGCCAGCCGGCAGCTGGATGGGAAGAGGAAGTTTTTTGTGGCGGTTTTTGGGTAACAAGGTGAAGGGAGCTGATAAGCGTGGGGGGACTCCAGACGCTGTGGGTGGTTGCTTTCTTTGACAGTATTTTGAAGCTACTACTGTTCCAGATTCCTTTCTCCCAGGCATTTGGAGTCAATAGCAGAGCTTGTTTTTATTAGTTCATCTGCTCAAAGTGGCGGCAGAGAGCAGAGAGGTGTTTTTCTATAAACTCTGGAGGCTTATAGTCTGCAGTTTCATAATCTGACAGTTATGAGAGCAGGAATTAGGGGGAGAAATGCTGGACCAGGCCTTTCTGCAGAGATTGTAAACACTGAAACATGTGATTTTTCTTCTTTTAGAAGAGCCTTTCTTAAAAGTGCAAGTGATCAACCGCACCAAATTTATCTTCATTGGCTGATGTTTGCAAAGACGTGAGGGGGCTTGAAGAGTACTTGACTCCATGACTTTCTATATTAAGCTCTCTGCTTATTTAATGAATATTTACCTCTTGGGCTTTTCACATGAGGCCACTCTGGGCACACCAGGCTATATTAGGATAAATACTTTCAGGACATGTTTTATGGTGCCATGTCAAAAGCCTTGTGTTGTTTACCAGCACCTTGCCAGAGGGGAGAAGGACATGCTAGCAGCTACTGTGTGAGAGGATGGATGTGCTGGTGGTTAGTCTGGGAGGAGGAAAGCTTCTGCCCTCTCATCTGTCCCCAGCAGTGTTGGGTAGGATTCAGCAGCTCTGGGACCTCCAGAGCTTCCTGGACTTCAGAACATGAGCTGGTCAGCTGGTCATCTCATTATAGCCAGGGGACAGAAGTATGCTTCTCTGAAGGCTTTGCATCTCACCTTGGGACAGCCGTCCTGGAGAGACCTGCTTTTCTTCATGGAAGATGCCTAGAAGACTGAAACAGTCTTTACAGATATTTGCTTAACGGACTCATCAACCAGAGAAGGCCAGGTTGGGATACTTAGGATGAAAATGGTAGTTTGAAGGCACATCAAAATGAGTGGAAATTTGGACTGTGTTTTTAACACTGGCCCCCACCTCTTGCTGTTTATTTGCGTTCACCCATCAGTCAATGTGGCCAGACTGAGCACCCATGGTCAGGGGTGCTGGATGCTAAGGTAGTTCGTGTCCCCAGGAACTCATCTCCTACCTTAGGACCTTCTATCCCAGAGCTCCTCTCCATAGACCATCTGCCCCAGTAAAGTCATTGTAAACAAATACTTTACCATCGTGTGAATGGGGGTTCAGGAGCTGGGTTTCCTCTAAGCTCCTTCTGACATGAGATTGCTGACTTTCTCGCTCAGCATCAGGTTGCTTCCACATGGTTCCTGCACGTGCATGAGCAGCAGGTACACCTGACCGGGATTAACTCTGCGTTTTCTGCCCATCCTCCCCACCCATCCAGCTCTGACTTTTGAGTTTCTCATGACTGCTGGGTTTAGTGGGAGGAAAGCAGAGAGGTTTGAGGTGCACATAGCACTCACCGTGTCGCTGCTGCTGGGCAGCAGTGTGAAATTTTCCATCAGGGAAATGACAACCAGATTGCTGCGGATTATTAATGTGACTGCTAAATAGCTTGTTTTTCTACGGAGATGAAGCAAAATGCAGGTAGAAACTATTAGCTTTGAGTAGAGGAATATAAAGGTGATTTAAAGGTAGACTCTGGGGGATTTTAAATACACTGTTGAACCAATTGACTGATTCGCCTTAGGGAAGCTGAGACTCTGCAGTGCTTCGGGTTCAAACAGCTAGGGCTTTGCAAAAGCTTGTTCTTCCATAGAGCAGGAGTAAAATGTGCTGCTAAACCAGAGGGTTTCTGTGCTGCTTTCCCCCCAACCCTGGCTGTAAGCCAGACTGTGTTCCATAATGTGCTGCTTTTTTTTTTTTTTTTTTTTTTCCCTCCAAA